>NIVC01002101.1:97500-204472 GCA_002269645.1 Macrostomum lignano | reverse complement strand
TGAGCATAACCTCGCGAGTATAATAATTGGCGTACTCAGCGTCCATTAAGGGAATGAGGTAGCCAATGGCTTTGAGAAAAGCGGCCAGACCTTTGCCTCGGTGGTACGGATGCCTTTCCATAGCGGTTTGAGCACGGTATCAAACGACTCAATGCCGTAGGGCGTGGCGGACTCGGCCAGAGCTGCCAGAGCCAGAGCGGTGATAGTTCGCACCTTCTGCTGCTCGTCAACCAGGCCCAGTTCGATAATTTCAACTAGAGAGCGCAGATGCGGCAGCACAGCGCAGCCCATCAGGATGGCAATCTGTTGCACTATTTTGATACCAGTGTGCCTGGCCTGCCAGCTGCGCTTCGACTTGCACACGGCCTTAAGAAACAATAGCAGACTGGGAATGCCTAGCGCTGAGGCCACCACAGCGAAAGCTCTGGCCGTGGTGTTACGCACGTATTCGTCCATGTTCTCCAGATCCGGACGCATTGTGGTGATCATGGTTGCCAGGCCGGCCGCCTTGGCCAGGTTAGAAATAATCTCGCGGCCTTCTACACGAGCATAATAGTCTTCATCAATGAGCAGCGGCTCAATCACTACCAGGATTTTGTGGACGAACGGCCGCACCAAATCGTCCAGCTTGTAGAGTACCCGGTCAATCACCTTCACAAGCAGGTGGCGCTCCTGATCCTCCAGTGTCGGCGACATCAACAGCGGCAGGATCTGATTGAAGAGCGGGCCGGCACCGAACTCTCTGGCCTTCTCGGTGATCTGGCGGAGCGCGGACTTGCGCATCGGTGGCGTGCCGTTTTTGATTTTTAACAGCAGAGTCATAATGCGACGCTCCCGCAGCTCATCGGCCGACAGGCTGTCCTCGTCAACATCGGTGAGCAGCTTGTCGAAGTACTGCATATCGTCGGGCTTCAGCATTGGCAGATTGGTGCCTTTAGGCTGCATATCCGACAAGGCTGTGCCTGTCGACGTCCGAACATCCGGCGTGGCCATCTTGAAGCCGCCGGGCGTCGCCAGCGGAGTCGGCGTTGCAGTCAAACGACGCGGCGTTCGCAGCGGCACATAGCCGGCCGGCGGAGCCAGTACCTTGTAGCCTTCGGGCAGCATGGCGTCCAGGTCTTCATCAGACAGCGGCCGGTTGCGGTCATCCAGCTCCTTCGCCGCCATGACCCCGGAGCAGATGCAGATATTATCCGCGCAGGTTGCAACTGCTGCACTGGGCGTGGCCATCTTCATTGCCTTCACGCCCATCGGAGTCACCCCGCTCGGGTCATGACCCCGCCAGGTGTAAAACCGCTCGGCGTGGCCGACGCCGGCGTTGCGACGCTCGGCGTTGCGTCGGCGACATTTGACGGCGTCTCGTCCCAACGCGAGCGCCGCTTGCCAGCCTGCGGCGTCTCCTGAATCAGGTCGGCGGCGGTCCGGTCCGCGCGCGGCGTCTCGCCCCAGCCACCGGGAGTCGCTTCGTCCCATCGATTTCGCCGGCCCATCGGTGTTGTAGCCGACGGCGTGGCGTCGAAGTGGCCCGGCGTTTCACCCCGAGTTGACATATGTACGGGCGTCTCCGCCCACTGCCGATTGTTAATTAGCCCCGGTGCCGGCGTGGCGTCGCCACCGCTGATGCGGCCGGGCGTCTCCACCCACTGGCGCACGCTGGCTGACGGGGTGGCGGCGCCGCTGGCCGATGGGGTGCTGGCATCCACCTCGAAGCCGGTCTGGAAGAATTACATGTTAGCATTTATGTCATTTATCTGACATGAGCTTAATATCTTATGATCAAACTTTAGTGTAAAAAGTGCCACCTAGCAACCAGTCCAGGCACCTAGAAACCAATCCCTGAACACCTAGCAACGACCTCAGACACCTAACAACCAAACCTATAAACACCCTAGTAACCACCAATCCTATAAACACCCTAGCAACCACCGCAGGCACCTAACAACTAAACCCAGAAACTAGGGGTCGGACGGGATCCCGATCCCGATCCCAGAAACATGGGATCCCGAGGGGTTGTCGGGATCCCAATCCCGATGATGATACATATCGGGATCATTGGGATTACATTTTAAGTTTTTTTCTTGTAGAGCAACACATTTTTTACCAAATACATATATATCAAAGTAAATAATAGCAGTCTTGTCATTTAGTCGATCAATTTTAATTATTTCATATGCAAAAAATTGTTAATTATGATATGCAAAAGATTGTATTTTTTAGAAGATCGTTAATTACGACAATATGCATCATAAGTTTCAACGACTGTAACAAGATCAACAATTTTGGTAAGTCTTAGTTTTTTTGCAAGAATTTTTTATTCAAATGCTTATATATAATGTAAAAATCATTGAATGATTCACTCAAATGGTAGTATATTTTTAACGTGCAATATTTGAATACTGAGTGAAAAAATGTGTTTTCCTTTACCTTTGATGCTTTAGCTATTTATTGGATTGATATACTTTTACAATGTATGATATGAATGTAACAATCCAAATTTTTTGCTGCATTGAGTTACTTCTTTCTTGGTAGATTAAATGACTATACATTTCTAGCCATTTGTACATGTAGTCATTTTGCTTCTAGCTCCAAATAATTACTACGTGTGCAAGTAAAAAAAACAGTAACACATGTACATGTATTATTGATACAAGCAGATGATAATAAGATATAATCATATGAATTCTCTTCTACACATTGTGCATAAGGAACCCTGACTGAATCCTTAACTAACAATGGACAAACTAACAACAGTCCAATCCAATCAAGGGTAGCCTGGGAGGGGTAGCCTGGGAGGGCTGTCTGGGAGGGGTAGCCTGGGAGGGCTGCCTGGGAAGGGTAGCCTGGGAGGGATGCCTGGGAGGGGTGGGCTAGGAGGGCTGCCTCTGCCTGGGAAGGGTAGCCTAGGAGGGCTGCCTAGGAGAGGTAGCCTGGGAGGGGTAGCCTGGGTGCGCTGCCTGGGAGGGGTAGGCTGGGAGGGGTAGGCCGGGAAAGGTAGGCTGGGAGGGCTGCCTAGGAAGGGTAGGCTGGGAGGGGTAGGCTAGGAGCGCTGCCTGGGAGGGGTAGGCTGGGAGGGCTGCCTGGGAAGGATAGCCTGGTAGGGCTGCCTGGGAAAGGTAGGCTGGGAGGGGTAGGCTGGGAGGGGTAGGCTAGGAGGGCTGCTTAGGAAGGGTAGGCTGGGAGGGGTAGGCTGGGAGCGTTGCCTGGGAGGGGTAGGATAAGAGGGCTGCCTAGGAAGGGTAGCCTGGGAGGACTGCCTAGGAGGGGTAGCCTGGGAAGGCTGCCTGGAAGGGTAGCCTGGGAGGGGTAGCCTGGGAGGGCTGCCTGGGAGGGCTGCCTAGAAGGGTAGCCTGGGAAGGGTAGCCTGGGAGGGCTGCCTGGGAAGGCTTATACCAAAAATATATTTTTTAAATGCTTATAATATGGTATACTAGAATTAGAAATAGAAATTTTTAATATAGGCCCTACAAGTATTTTACTAGGCCTAGCACTAGCAGTAGCACTAATATAAATAACAAAAACTTTTTATAGCCTAAAGTAGCTACTTAGCTATATGAGCTATATGTCCATATAATATATAATACTTGATTAGACCTAGGCCTAGTCCTGCCTTTACATGGCTACAATAAAAACCTAAAAACCTAAGACTAGTCATAGGCCTAGCATATGCTATATATAGGCCTAGGGCTAGGCTCTATAGTATAAATTTCAACCAAGATAGCAAGAAGCCCAGATATAGATTAAAAAGAACTTATCAACTTATCTAGTCATTAATAACCTATAATAGCCTATCCTAGCCTTTTAAATAAAGATAATATATCCCTGTCATTCTAAAGTAGACCAGAAAAGGTCAATTGGCCAATATACTATACAGTGCAATTCAATTCCAACAATAAAATAGGCCTAGTTGCTTGATATCAAAACTAGCTTTTTGAGCTAGGCCTATTAGTCAATTAGTCTAGTTGTATTTAAGCCTAGTAAAGATTAACTACTGGCTTGTTAGTGGTTAACAATAATGAAATGGCTTTGTATTAAACTGTAACGACTCGTGTACTGGGCCTAACCTTACCCTATCCTAAAACTATATAGTCCAGGCCCCTAGCTCATTTTAAATTGACGGCAATTTTACTAGCCAATTAAATATTAGTTGGCTTTAGTAGGCCTTGTGAACATGATCTTTGAACACAGAACTTGTTCGCAACATGCTTAAAGGCAATCAGCGATCATGTTCAATTTGGCTTTATAAAGTGGCGTATCCTGTCAACACGGGTGTTAATTCTTTTAAAAAAATGTATTAAATACAACGTAAAATAAAGCCAGAAATACATGCAGCGCTACACCGTGTTTTCCGAGGATAGAATGGCCTCACGAGTGGGACACGGCTGAGTTAATACATAAAAAATTTAACGAAAATTTAACGATTTTTAAAAAATTTAACTAGTTAATTAACTAGTTAAACAAATAACTAGTTAACGCCCAGCACTGACTATATTCATTATGATGACAATATCTGAATAGCAATAGCCTAGGTGCTAGGCCTAGGCCTATATTAGGTCTATATGCAATTATGACATTGTCCATATTTAATTCATTAATAAACTATATCTTAAACAGACCCACATATTATTCTCTCCTTAATAGAAATAAAGGTTTCTCTTCTATTAAGCAAATCGACTGCAAAAGATTAACTAGGTGTCTTTGTCTAGGCCTATATGATGCTCAACAATCCAAAGGCAAAATCCTCTCAAGAATCCTTAGTCAGCCAGCCAATTAATTGTCCTAGAATAAGCGCATTTAAATTAGCGCTTTATTCCCAGCCCTATGTAAAAGTACCATATATGTTCCGCATTGAAAGCGGTAAACTACCCGTAAAGCTACGACTATACGCGTAGGCTGTGGCTTTGTAAGCCACGATGCGCACGTAGTTTACCGCTTTATCGTTGTGACACGGGTGATACTAAAAATGAACCTCGTTAGTTGACCGACTTTTCGCAAATTCATACTGTTAACGATTTTTCACAAACTAAGGCAACAGGGATGATTCTTTTCAATAAAAATAATAATTTCTCATTTAATGTAACTGTTTTTTGCGCTAACTCTTTTGAATTTCAAAGTTTATAGGAGAAAAAATGAATTATTGATGAGTGTGTCTTTTCCGGAATACGAAAAAAACCTTTACGAAAAAAACAGAAAACTAAATTTAAAAAACCGGGCTTAACCTTTCAAGAAAGAAAAAGTAAAACAAAATTAGTTAAAATGAACTAGTTCTCTACAGTTTAGTAAAAAGATTTTCAGTTTTAACACATAGGTTGATCAAATATTAAAATTTTGCAAGCTTTTATTATTAGTTGTAGTTTGTAATTTCTATTTTGGCGTATTTTTGTATGCGATAAAAAGTTCGTTGGCGTACATTGGCGTGCATGAGCTACGGAAGCAATTTTCGTTCCGGCGTACAGCGGTACACGATCGTGACCATGGTAGTATAGGGCCTAATTCTATCTAGCCTAGGATAGAACTCTATAGCTTTAAGGACTTAATTTTAATGTAGGCCTATTAAGTTTTTAATCCATTTTACACAAAATTGACTATTTGATTTGATATCAAACCTATTTAATTTAAGCCCTAGGCCTAGCCAAAATAAATCATTGCTAAATAGAATTGAAATTTAAAATTAAATATACTAGCCTACCAAAATTTATATATACCAAGTTATATATAGTGCTAGGCCTAGGGCTAAAGAAAAGTTTAACCCTAATAATACTATTTATTATACTAATGAATTAGTGAGTAAACTTGAAGCCTACCTACTAGGCCTAGGCCTAATATAAATAATTAAGCATATAAGCAAATATTAGAGATTTAGTATATTTGGTTTGGATTAATATATTCTAATTAGGTCTATATTTGATTCAAAATAGCTAAGCCTACCTAAGCTTTAGCCTAGGCTAAAGATAAAAGCATTAATTTAGCCTTTTTATTGGATTAAAATATGTTTAGTTAGCATGCTTTGGTGTAACCCTTTTTTCATCTTTCTATATCCTCTTTTCTTATTCTCTTATCCTTGTTATCCTTATACTCTTTTCTACCCTTTTTACCCTCCCCTCACCTTTTGATCCTATCCTCTTCAACCTATCTCTACCCTCTTCTACTAGGTTCTACCCTTGTTTATAGCTTTACATTTATTTGTGGCTTCATTCTCTTAGCCCTAGCCCCAGCTTAGCCCTAGCTTGAGATCAAGCCCCAGCTCAAGCTCTAGCCACACCACAGCCCTAGCAGCCAGCTCTAGCTTAAGCTCAAGCACTAGCCCAGCCCCAGCCCTATCCCACTCTATCCCAGCCCCTAATCTAGCCCTAACCTTAGCCCTAGCCCTAGTTCCTCCCCTAGCCCTGGCCTTAGCCTTAGTGCTTGTTATCCCTGCCCCAGCCCTAGCCCTTGCCCTAGCCCCAGCCCTAGCCCCAGCCCTAGAACCAGCCCTAGCCCCAGCCCTAGCCCCAGCCTTTGCCCTTGCCCTAGCCTTAGCCCAAGCCCAAGCCCCAGCCTTAGCCCCAGCCCCAGCCTTTGCCCTAGCCCATACATGCGCAACAGTCGGCCGAGTCGGCCGATCCGGCCGACTGATTTGGCAGCCAACCAAGGAAGTCGCAAAAATGCCCACCCGAAATACCCCCGTAGTAGTACTAAGTAGCTGACGAGGCATTTTTGCCTGATATAGACAGTAAGATAAGCCCAAGCCCCAGCCTTAGCCCCAGCCCCAGCCTTTGCCCTAGCCTTAGCCCAAGCCCTTGCCCTAGCCTTAGCCCAAGCCCAAGCCCTAGCCCTAGCCTAGCCCTTGCCCCTGCCCTAGCCCCTGCCCTAGCCCTAGCCCCAGCCCTTGCCCTAGCCTTAGCCCTAGCCCTAGCCTTAGCCCAAGCCTTAGCCCAAGCCCTAGCCCTTGCCCGAGCCCTTGCCCTAGCCTTAGCCTAAGCCCTTGCCCCTGCCCCTGCCCCTGCATCTGCCCTAGCCCCAGCCCCTGCCCTAGCCCTAGCCCTAGCCCCAGCCCCTGCCCTTGCCCTAGCCCTAGCCCCAGCCCTACCCCACCCAAGCCCTACCCCACCCCAGCGTCAGCCCTACCCCACCCCATCGCCAGCCCTACCCCACCCTAGCGCTAGCCCTACCCCACTCCAGCCCCAGCCCTACCCCACCCCAGCCCTACCCCACCCCAGTGCCAGCCCTACCCCATCTCAGCGCCAGCCCTACCCCATCTCAGCGCCAGCCCTACCCCATCCCAGTCTTGGCCCTAGACCCCCAGATCTGGCCCTTTCACTATCCTAGCCCTAACCCCAGCAGAATTCTACTTCTTTAACTCCTGCACCCCTGCACTCCCTACACCCCGTGCACTCCACATGTGCTGTTTGTATTTTTATGAATACTTTTTTTGTTGCTTTAATCATTAATTCCTCCCAGGCAGTCCTTCTAGGCTATCTTTCCTAGGCAGCCCCCAGGCAAACCTTTCAAGGCAGCTTTCCCAGGCAAACCCTCCCAGACAGCCCCCCTACCCTCCTCTACTTTTCTATCCTCTCCTTACTCTTCTCTACCCTTTATCCTCCTACTCTCCTCTACTATCCTACACACCTCTATCCTTCTCTACCCTCTACCCCTTCTCTACCCTCTTCTACCAGCTCCTCCCCTCCTCTGCAGCTATACCCTTGTCTATGGCTTTACCCTCCGTTGCCAGCCTCACCCCCTACTCTCCTCTACCAGCTCCTACCCTTCTCTGCCCTTCTACCATTTCCTACCCTCCTACCTTCTACTCTCCCCTGCCCTGCTCTACCCTTCGACACTTTCCCTTCTCTCTTCTACCAGCTCCTACCCTCCTCTACCAACTATTACCCTCCTAGCCTCCGCCATCAGCTCCTACCCTCCTATAACAGGAGGAATAACAGGATAATGAACCTAGATTAGATTCTATCTACTATACTAGGTTAGTAGCCTATCCTACCTACTAGGCTAGTAAATATAATACCTATCATTCTACCGTCTAGACTTATAGGTGCTAATCTACTTTATAGTCTGTTAGGCTTCGCGGGTCAACCTGCCAGTCTTCTAGGTACTAATCCACTCTATCTACCTGACTAGTAGTTGCTAAACAACTCTGTACCCTACAAGGCTAGTAGTCCTAATATACCTATCTACGAGCTCGTACTAGGCAAGTTGTGCTAAACTGCCCTACCTTATATGCTAATAGTTGCTCAAATATTCCTTTTAGAAGCTTCTGAGTAGTTGAAGTCAGTTTGCTTAAGGTCTTTCACTCTCCCTTTTTCTCTTTGCTATTCTCCCCTAGCCTTGATATTCTTCTCCTTACCCATCCTTGCTATTCTCTTACCTTCCTTCTATTCCTGTTTTTTTCTTTTATATTCCCTGCTGAACTTCCCCTCCTCCTCTATCCTTTTCATTCCCTTCCTCCTCTATCCTTGTTGCTATTTCCCTTCTCCATTCTCCTTGTCCCCCATTCTCCTTGCTATTCCTCTTTGCTTTGCTCCTTTTTCTCCCCTTCAGACCCAGCCCTTTCCTCCCCTTCAGACCTGACCCTCTCCTCCATTCAGTACCCACCCTCTCCTCCCCTGACCCCTTCAGATTCCACCCTCTCCTCCCCTACAGATCCCACCCTCTCTTCCCCTTCAAACCCTCTTCTCCCCTTTAGACCCCAGCCTCTTCTCCCCTTCAGGCCCCCCCTTTTCTTCTTTCCAGCCTCACCTCGTAGCTCTGCTAATTAAACTTTAACTATTCTTTTCAGAAGTGAAGAAGAATTTATCTCCTTCCTCTTTTCAGAATGTCCTCGCATCGGTCTTGTGGTCATTCTACGTGCCGTAGCGACTGGTCGCAGCAACCATAACTCTCTACCGCCGCCGTAATGGCACCTGACGTACTGTCCAACCTGTTCAACACGACCTCAGGGTGCTGCAGAGCGACACACTTGCGGCCTACCTTTTCGTTTTGGTGCTCGATGGGGTGCTACGGAGGGCCCTGCCAACATATGAGGACGGCTTCCTACTGTGGCTGCAAACAAACAGCCGCCATCTGGAGTCGGCGTAACCCAGGAGCTGTTTGCCTCTACGGCTGAGGGAGCCCAGCGCATGCTAGACAGCCTGGTGGCAGCTGCGGCATCGGTCGGGCTAGCGGTGAACATCGAGAAGAGGCAGGTGATGTGTACCTGCGGAGCTGCCTATCAAAATCACCTGCTGGGACGCCGACGATCGTGCATTGGCTCTACCTCGCTGCACGCGCTTTACGTACCTCGGCAGTCTTGTGCCCAGTGTCCAGGAGGACTTGGCGCGACGCAGGGGCCTGGCCTGGGTTGCCTTCCGCTCTATCCGAGTTGTCCTGTAGGACGCCGCGCTGCCAGACTGCTGCGACGACCTAGCGAGACCCTCCGCAGGCAAAGACTTCAACTGGCGGGCCACACCATTCGGCGGAGGCTTACTGTTCTCAACCAGTGCAGGACGTCCTGCTACTCACGATGCAGGGCCCCTGGCCCCGAGGCTACGGCCGGGCGAGCCGCTACGCGGATTGCTTGCTAGATGACGCTGGGGTGATCGGCTAGGAATTCTGTTGCCGCCTTCAGAGAGCTCGCACCGAGAAAACTGATCTGACACCGCCTCCATTGTGAACTGTACTCTGTTGAGTCCCCGGCGGTTTGCCTTGTTGTTGTCTCTTCAGAATAATTTGCCCAGCTGCGAACTGTGATGGTGCATATCGCGTACTCGCGATTCAAAAGTTTATGCTTCTTACTGTTTCACTGATCTAATTCCAAACCTACCACGCAAACTATTTACTTTTAATTCCGTGTGCTTTTCTTGTGTTTTACTTTTTACCGTTTGGTGTCAATGCTATTTATTGCGTGTAATATTGTCGCAAAATTCAACTTCGGATGTCAATATTTAGCTACTGCCGCTGTTCTGCATTACAAATACTTCCGCATGTACTGACGTAACATTGCGCCAATAATTTTACATTGCGTGGCGTCGAAACCAATCTGCTGTTGAATGCTACTAGCGTAGCTAATGGCCGTTTGAATCTCTTGAAATACATTGAAATGTCATGCTGTAGTATTGCTGTTGAAGATCTAAACGAGACTAGCCATACTCCCTACTGATCCATATGCTTCTCAAGCAAGGTATACGGAAAGCAGAATGAGCAGCAAACTTAGTATTTGATCTTTGGATCCCTTATAGAACCAAGGGAAGGGATCTAGTCTAGATCTAACATTTAAATAAAAATTCTTGATATAATGGAATGCAATAAATGCCAACCGGAGTAATTTTTTAACTTCCACTTTCCCCGAGTTTGACCACTTTCTCTGCTACAGGCTTAAGCTAAACCAACGCAAAATACGAGCCTGAATAAAAAACAACTCACTCCACAACCTTAACCTTAATATTTCTTTCTGCCACTGCTGTGTCTTGCAATACTCAAAAATCCTGTGACTTCGCTTCACAGATATTGCTTGAGAAACATATGCCGTCCCATTTGAATTGGCGCAGGTCTCTTTTACATCGTCAAAAGCAATATGTCTGGTGCCAATTATATTTGTGCCGATCAAACTTCCTAGAGAATGATTTGTTGATAACTACATGTCCCTGTCTTGAAGCTTGCACGCTGTCTTTAACCATTATTTTGTCGGTGTACAACGTGGAACCGATCAGACAAGTTGGTCGTAAATTCCCTAAAATCCTGGATAGGGGCTGAGCTGTTGGGGAAGAGCTAGGCGGCAAGCAGCGGAGCTGTTGGGGGAGCCGCGGTAGGCAGCGGAGCTGTTGGGGGAGCCGCGGTAGGCAGCGGAGCTGTTGGGGGAGCCGCGGTAGGCAGCGGAGCTGTTGGGGGAGCCGCGGTAGGCAGCGGAGCTGTTGGGGGAGAGGCGGTAGACAGCGGAAATGTTGGGGGAGCCGCGGTAGGCAGCGGAGCTGCTGGGGGAGAGGCGGCAAGCAGCGGAGCTGTTGGGGGAGAGGCGGCAAGCAGCGGAGCTGTTGGGGGAGCCGCGGTAGGCAGCGGAGCTGTTGGGGGAGAGGCGGCAAGCAGCGGAGCTGTTGGGGGAGAGGCGGCAATTGCAGTGGAGCTGTTGGGTGAAGGAGGAGGTAGCATACATGTAAGTACATGTAGGTTTCTATGCGATCATATTCCACAGAAGTCGCCTTCAAAATTGGATACATGTTCGGCGTTCGAAAAATGAATCCCTCTCAGTGTGCATCCCTCCCTGGTGGTACCAAAGAATACCATTTTGTCAATCAAGTTTAGGATTGCCCATTAACCTACAGATAGTAGAAAGCGAAGACAATGAGGAAAGTGAAGCCTTTTGACGGGTCGCTTTCATAAGACCGAAATTTTACAACGCCGAAAACTACTGCACGATGCTTTCACAAGACCGAAACTTCATAAGACCGACCGAGACACAACGCTGAAAACTGACCAAGGTCTTATGAGGTCTTATGAAGTTTCCGTCTTGTGTAGGGCCCTGCATTTTGAGTTTTTGGCGTTGTGAAATTTCGGTCTTATGAAATCCCCCCTTTTACGAAGCCGATGAGTTCGTGCCGTAGTGTACTAAAATATCCGAGTTTAAGTGTATTCTTCTATAATTTAATTCGCTGCCTGTCAGCCACGATGGATCTATACAGGGAGCGGAGATTAATTTACATGTATGTACTCGTATAAACATAAAAATTCATATCTTACTTCCTTGGCTCTTTCTTTACCAGTGGAAAGGCCGTCTATGGCCAAAAGTCATTAAATTGTTGCCTGAGAATTCAAAACGAGACCGATTGTAGAGCCACTCATTAATTTTTTTCTTGAAGCTGAAGTTTTTGATGAATACGCTGAGAATACGCTCGAAATCACGTGCGACATCACCCTTGGGCAGTCCAGCCCGATGAAGTGTCGTTGCTACAGATTGTCCAGCAGTCAAAAGTTGACATTCATGTCAAGGTTTATATCCACTTCTTCCATGTTGAAAATTGAATACTGAAGCAATCCACTCGCTCAGCAAATTCAGCCTACCCCTTCATTTTTCACAACTTTTCACTCGCAATCGTGGCTGACAGGCAGCGAATTAAATTATAGAAGAATACACTTAAACTCGGATATTTTAGTACACTACGGCACGAACTCATCGGCTTCGTAAAAGGGGGGATTTCATAAGACCGAAATTTCACAACGCCAAAAACTCAAAATGCAGGGCCCTACACAAGACGGAAACTTCATAAGACCTCATAAGACCTTGGTCAGTTTTCAGCGTTGTGTCTCGGTCGGTCTTATGAAGTTTCGGTCTTGTGAAAGCATCGTGCAGTAGTTTTCGGCGTTGTAAAATTTCGGTCTTATGAAAGCGACCCGTCAAAAGGCTTCACTTTCCTCATTGTCTTCGCTTTCTACTACTCGTATCTGTAGGTTAATGGGCAATCCTAAACTTGATTGACAAAATGGTATTCTTTGGTACCACCAGGGAGGGATGCACACTGAGAGGGATTCATTTTTCGAACGCCGAACATGTATCCAATTTTGAAGGCGACTTCTGTGGAATATGATCGCATAGAAACCTACATGTACTTACATGTATGCTACCTCCTCCTTCACCCAACAGCTCCACTGCAATTGCCGCCTCTCCCCCAACAGCTCCGCTGCCTACCGCGGCTCCCCCAACAGCTCCGCTGCTTGCCGCCTCTCCCCCAACAGCTCCGCTGCCTACCGCGGCTCCCCCAACAGCTCCGCTGCTTGCCGCCTCTCCCCAACAGCTCCGCTGCCTACCGCGGCTCCCCCAACAGCTCCGCTGCCTACCGCGGCTCCCCCAACAGCTCCGCTGCTTGCCGCCTCTCCCCCAACAGCTCCGCTGCCTACCGCGGCTCCCCCAACAGCTCCGCTGCTTGCCGCCTCTCCCCCAACAGCTCCGCTGCCTACCGCGGCTCCCCAACAGCTCCGCTGCTTGCCGCCTCTCCCCCAACAGCTCCGCTGCCTACCGCGGCTCCCCCAACAGCTCCGCTGCCTACCGCGGCTCCCCCAACATTTCCGCTGCCTACCGCCTCTCCCCCAACAGCTCCGCTGCCTACCGCGGCTCCCCCAACAGCTCCGCTGCCTACCGCGGCTCCCCCAACAGCTCCGCTGCTTGCCGCCTAGCTCTTCCCCAACAGCTCAGCCCCTATCCAGGATTTTAGGGAATTTACGACCAACTTGTCTGATCGGTTCCACGTTGTACACCGACAAAATAATGGTTAAAGACAGCGTGCAAGCTTCAAGACAGGGACATGTAGTTATCAACAAATCATTCTCTAGGAAGTTTGATCGGCACAAATATAATTGGCACCAGACATATTGCTTTTGACGATGTAAAAGAGACCTGCGCCAATTCAAATGGGACGGCATATGTTTCTCAAGCAATATCTGTGAAGCGAAGTCACAGGATTTTTGAGTATTGCAAGACACAGCAGTGGCAGAAAGAAATATTAAGGTTAAGGTTGTGGAGTGAGTAGTTTTTTATTCAGGCTCGTATTTTGCGTTGGTTTAGCTTAAGCCTGTAGCAGAGAAAGTGGTCAAACTCGGGGAAAGTGGAAGTTAAAAAATTACTCCGGTTGGCATTTATTGCATTCCATTATATCAAGAATTTTTATTTAAATGTTAGATCTAGACTAGATCCCTTCCCTTGGTTCTATAAGGGATCCAAAGATCAAATACTAAGTTTGCTGCTCATTCTGCTTTCCGTATACCTTGCTTGAGAAGCATATGGATCAGTAGGGAGTATGGCTAGTCTCGTTTAGATCTTCAACAGCAATACTACAGCATGACATTTCAATGTATTTCAAGAGATTCAAACGGCCATTAGCTACGCTAGTAGCATTCAACAGCAGATTGGTTTCGACGCCACGCAATGTAAAATTATTGGCGCAATGTTACGTCAGTACATGCGGAAGTATTTGTAATGCAGAACAGCGGCAGTAGCTAAATATTGACATCCGAAGTTGAATTTTGCGACAATATTACACGCAATAAATAGCATTGACACCAAACGGTAAAAAGTAAAACACAAGAAAAGCACACGGAATTAAAAGTAAATAGTTTGCGTGGTAGGTTTGGAATTAGATCAGTGAAACAGTAAGAAGCATAAACTTTTGAATCGCGAGTACGCGATATGCACCATCACAGTTCGCAGCTGGGCAAATTATTCTGAAGAGACAACAACAAGGCAAACCGCCGGGGACTCAACAGAGTACAGTTCACAATGGAGGCGGTGTCAGATCAGTTTTCTCGGTGCGAGCTCTCTGAAGGCGGCAACAGAATTCCTAGCCGATCACCCCAGCGTCATCTAGCAAGCAATCCGCGTAGCGGCTCGCCCGGCCGTAGCCTCGGGGCCAGGGGCCCTGCATCGTGAGTAGCAGGACGTCCTGCACTGGTTGAGAACAGTAAGCCTCCGCCGAATGGTGTGGCCCGCCAGTTGAAGTCTTTGCCTGCGGAGGGTCTCGCTAGGTCGTCGCAGCAGTCTGGCAGCGCGGCGTCCTACAGGACAACTCGGATAGAGCGGAAGGCAACCCAGGCCAGGCCCCTGCGTCGCGCCAAGTCCTCCTGGACACTGGGCACAAGACTGCCGAGGTACGTAAAGCGCGTGCAGCGAGGTAGAGCCAATGCACGATCGTCGGGCGTCCCAGCAGGTGATTTTGATAGGCAGCTCCGCAGGTACACATCACCTGCCTCTTCTCGATGTTCACCGCTAGCCCGACCGATGCCGCAGCTGCCACCAGGCTGTCTAGCATGCGCTGGGCTCCCTCAGCCGTAGAGGCAAACAGCTCCTGGGTTACGCCGACTCCAGATGGCGGCTGTTTGTTTGCAGCCACAGTAGGAAGCCGTCCTCATATGTTGGCAGGGCCCTCCGTAGCACCCCATCGAGCACCAAAACGAAAAGGTAGGCCGCAAGTGTGTCGCTCTGCAGCACCCTGAGGTCGTGTTGAACAGGTTGGACAGTACGTCAGGTGCCATTACGGCGGCGGTAGAGAGTTATGGTTGCTGCGACCAGTCGCTACGGCACGTAGAATGACCACAAGACCGATGCGAGGACATTCTGAAAAGAGGAAGGAGATAAATTCTTCTTCACTTCTGAAAAGAATAGTTAAAGTTTAATTAGCAGAGCTACGAGGTGAGGCTGGAAAGAAGAAAAGGGGGGGCCTGAAGGGGAGAAGAGGCTGGGGTCTAAAGGGGAGAAGAGGGTTTGAAGGGGAAGAGAGGGTGGGATCTGTAGGGGAGGAGAGGGTGGAATCTGAAGGGGTCAGGGGAGGAGAGGGTGGGTACTGAATGGAGGAGAGGGTCAGGTCTGAAGGGGAGGAAAGGGCTGGGTCTGAAGGGGAGAAAAAGGAGCAAAGCAAAGAGGAATAGCAAGGAGAATGGGGGACAAGGAGAATGGAGAAGGGAAATAGCAACAAGGATAGAGGAGGAAGGGAATGAAAAGGATAGAGGAGGAGGGGAAGTTCAGCAGGGAATATAAAAGAAAAAACAGGAATAGAAGGAAGGTAAGAGAATAGCAAGGATGGGTAAGGAGAAGAATATCAAGGCTAGGGGAGAATAGCAAAGAGAAAAAGGGAGAGTGAAAGACCTTAAGCAAACTGACTTCAACTACTCAGAAGCTTCTAAAAGGAATATTTGAGCAACTATTAGCATATAAGGTAGGGCAGTTTAGCACAACTTGCCTAGTACGAGCTCGTAGATAGGTATATTAGGACTACTAGCCTTGTAGGGTACAGAGTTGTTTAGCAACTACTAGTCAGGTAGATAGAGTGGATTAGTACCTAGAAGACTGGCAGGTTGACCCGCGAAGCCTAACAGACTATAAAGTAGATTAGCACCTATAAGTCTAGACGGTAGAATGATAGGTATTATATTTACTAGCCTAGTAGGTAGGATAGGCTACTAACCTAGTATAGTAGATAGAATCTAATCTAGGTTCATTATCCTGTTATTCCTCCTGTTATAGGAGGGTAGGAGCTGATGGCGGAGGCTAGGAGGGTAATAGTTGGTAGAGGAGGGTAGGAGCTGGTAGAAGAGAGAAGGGAAAGTGTCGAAGGGTAGAGCAGGGCAGGGGAGAGTAGAAGGTAGGAGGGTAGGAAATGGTAGAAGGGCAGAGAAGGGTAGGAGCTGGTAGAGGAGAGTAGGGGGTGAGGCTGGCAACGGAGGGTAAAGCCATAGACAAGGGTATAGCTGCAGAGGAGGGGAGGAGCTGGTAGAAGAGGGTAGAGAAGGGGTAGAGGGTAGAGAAGGATAGAGGTGTGTAGGATAGTAGAGGAGAGTAGGAGGATAAAGGGTAGAGAAGAGTAAGGAGAGGATAGAAAAGTAGAGGAGGGTAGGGGGCTGTCTGGGAGGGTTTGCCTGGGAAAGCTGCCTTGAAAGGTTTGCCTGGGGGCTGCCTAGGAAAGATAGCCTAGAAGGACTGCCTGGGAGGAATTAATGATTAAAGCAACAAAAAAAGTATTCATAAAAATACAAACAGCACATGTGGAGTGCACGGGGTGTAGGGAGTGCAGGGGTGCAGGAGTTAAAGAAGTAGAATTCTGCTGGGGTTAGGGCTAGGATAGTGAAAGGGCCAGATCTGGGGGTCTAGGGCCAAGACTGGGATGGGGTAGGGCTGGCGCTGAGATGGGGTAGGGCTGGCACTGGGGTGGGGTAGGGCTGGGGCTGGAGTGGGGTAGGGCTGGGGCTGGAGTGGGGTAGGGCTGGCGCTAGGGTGGGGTAGGGCTGGCGATGGGGTGGGGTAGGGCTGACGCTGGGGTGGGGTAGGGCTTGGGTGGGGTAGGGCTGGGGCTAGGGCTAGGGCAAGGGCAAGGGCAGGGGCTGGGGCTAGGGCAGATGCAGGGGCAGGGGCTTAGGCTAAGGCTAGGGCAAGGGCTCGGGCAAGGGCTAGGGCTTGGGCTAAGGCTAGGGCTAGGGCTAAGGCTAGGGCAAGGGCTGGGGCAGGGGCAAGGGCTAGGCTAGGGCTAGGGCTTGGGCTTGGGCTTGGGCTAAGGCTAGGGCAAGGGCTCGGGCAAGGGCTAGGGCTTGGGCTAAGGCTAGGGCTAGGGCTAGGGCAAGGGCTGGGGCAGGGGCAAGGGCTAGGCTAGGGCTAGGGCTTGGGCTTGGGCTTGGGCTAAGGCTAGGGCAAGGGCTTGGGCTAGGGCTAGGGCAAAGGCTGGGGCTGGGGCTAAGGCTGGGGCTTGGGCTTGGGCTAAGGCTAGGGCAAGGGCTAGGGCTAGGGCTTGGGCTTGGGCTTGGGCTAAGGCTAGGGCAAGGGCTTGGGCTAGGGCAAAGGCTGGGGCTGGGGCTAAGGCTGGGGCTTGGGCTTGGGCTAAGGCTAGGGCAAGGGCTAGGGCTAGGGCTTGGGCTTGGGCTTGGGCTAAGGCTAGGGCAAGGGCTTGGGCTAGGGCAAAGGCTGGGGCTGGGGCTAAGGCTGGGGCTTGGGCTTGGGCTAAGGCTAGGGCAAGGGCAAAGGCTGGGGCTAGGGCTGGGGCTAGGGCTGGTTCTAGGGCTGGGGCTAGGGCTGGGGCTAGGGCAAGGGCTAGGGCTGGGGCAGGATAGTGATAGGGCCAGAGCTGGGGCAGGGATAACAAGCACTAAGGCTAAGGCCAGGGCTAGGGGAGGAACTAGGGCTAGGGCTAAGGTTAGGGCTAGATTAGGGGCTGGGATAGAGTGGGATAGGGCTGGGGCTGGGCTAGTGCTTGAGCTTAAGCTAGAGCTGGCTGCTAGGGCTGTGGTGTGGCTAGAGCTTGAGCTGGGGCTTGATCTCAAGCTAGGGCTAAGCTGGGGCTAGGGCTAAGAGAATGAAGCCACAAATAAATGTAAAGCTATAAACAAGGGTAGAACCTAGTAGAAGAGGGTAGAGATAGGTTGAAGAGGATAGGATCAAAAGGTGAGGGGAGGGTAAAAAGGGTAGAAAAGAGTATAAGGATAGAAGATAGAGAATAAGAAAAGAGGATATAGAAAGATGAAAAAAGGGTTACACCAAAGCATGCTAACTAAACATATTTTAATCCAATAAAAAGGCTAAATTAATGCTTTTATCTTTAGCCTAGGCTAAAGCTTAGGTAGGCTTAGCTATTTTGAATCAAATATAGATCTAATTAGAATAGAGTCTCATAAATTTATATATGAGTAATTAAGTCTCTCCATTGTCTAGGCTCCATTGTTAGGCTTTCCCCGCTCCTTGTCAAATATCAGGTCCGCCATACGAGCCGTTCAGGACGCTGGGCTGCACCTGCGCCAGTGTGCCGGGCTGTCCGCCGATGGCCAGTATGTGCAGCAATCGTTTAATGCTGTCTTCAATGCCAGGATTAGTGCCGCAGACGCAGAGCCAGAGCAGACTGAGGCAGCGGCAGTGGACGCCGCCAATTTCGGTGACGGTGACTGTGAAGGCCGCGATCGCGAGATTCGTGACGGCGCTGACTGGCTTGACGCGGGCGACCACAATCTGGACGGCCAGATACAGATCGACCAGGGCTTTTTTGGCGTAGTCTGGGACCCGGCCCACTGGATGGACCTCGCTGTTCGCGACGCCTTGAAGTCTAGTGCAGCGTTTCAACGAGTCGTCCAGGCATTTCGTTGGCTTCACCGCAAAGTCCAGCGCGGCAAAATTGCCGTGGCCGCCGACCAATTTGCAGCTATGCTGGAGGACCGGCCTGCTCGAAAGAGCCAGTCCTTCAGCACAACGCGTTTTGCATCGTCGAATTTTTCGATGGTCACAAAGACGCTCACTGAGCTGAAGATATGGCTTGCCACGCTGGCTGCATCCAAGCTGCCACGAAAGGATCAGCATGTTCTGGCGTATTTGAAGTCAGCGCCGTTCATCGTCGAGCTGCTGGTCGTCCGCGACGTGCTGAAGCCCTTCAGCTCAGTTATGCTGAGGGCGCAGAACTTGCAGCTTCCTGCCTGGCACATTGTGGGCGATCTTTCGTATCTGGCAGTGCAGCTTGAAAGGTGAGAAAAAGTCAGTGTTATTCAAGTCCCCTCCCTTCTCTCTTCTCGGAAAGAAAACGAAACTTCCATTATGACCACTTTAAAAAAACAACTCCTGAGTGGACAGAGCGGTATACTTTTATATTGAACAGAAAAGCATCTAGTAATTTAGTAAGTACGATTTAAAGCAGAATTGGACTATGGGAGAGCCTACGAACTACAAAATATGATATAGGTAAAACAAACATCAAATGTCGATAAAGTGAGCAAGCATGAACTTATAACAAGCTATATTTAAATTCTAAGAAAATTCCGGTCCAATTGTTTCAAATGTACTTATTATGTTTTTTAATAATGTCGCATCACTTTACCAGGCTAAAGCAGGCACTGGGTGCGCTTTCCGATGGCCTGGCCCCTGGTGGAGTCCCTAGCGCTAGCGGCAGCGGGCAGGGCGACTGTAGTCGAAGCCAGGTGCGGGTCGAGCGCGAGCCACAGCCACTGCTGCCGGTGGAGTCACAGCTTCGGGATAAGCTGCCGAGTCTGCGCAACGGCATGTACGATGGGATGGAGGTCGCGGCATCAGCAGCCAGCCCCTTTCGGGTCCAATCATTGGAGCCTGACGACTCGGACCAGTCCGACGATGACGATGATGACATCCAGGTTAGAGATATGGAGATTGTTCCCCGCATTTTTTTACAATTAGAATCATGAATCGAAGCCAAGCCACAATAGCTTTTTTGGATATGTTAAAACTGTCAACAGACTATTAAACTGATAGACAGTAGACACTCAATAGACTATTAGACTTCATGACGGAGGCTGAAGAGAGATGTAGAGGGATTCAGGGAGGAAGAGGAGAGACACGGAAACCTTTTGGAAATTGGAAAAAAATAAAATTCGAAATCAATTTCCGAACCCTCCCTAAAATTCCCCTAAATCAGGTCGTACGGCCTGAGTCCGGCCAGTGCCAGCATACCGTCGAGGTAGCCCTGAAGGCATCGCTGCAGGTGGTTAGTGATGTGGCCAATGCCCTCAGTCGCCGCAGTGCAATGGCCGTGCCAACGTTCGTTTACAGGTTGGAGGCGGCCTTCGGCTTGGTTGGCTATCTTCGAGCCCTCTGTGGCCGTCGTCGCCAACAGACAGTGCAGCTGCGTTTCGAGGCTGCCTTCCAAGTGCACGGAAAAGCTGCTTTCTGTGGGGCAGTCGAATCTGCTATGACTCGACAGCAGCTTCGACGAATGTTCGGCGCCAATGCTGGCTCACGTCTGCATGCAGCCTGGCGTGAAGGGCTTTATGCCATGGTGTGAGCCGAGGACAGCCACTGCCGAAAGGTCATCTTTGGCAGCGACTGCCCGGATTCG
The DNA here is from genome assembly GCA_002269645.1 of Macrostomum lignano. Lineage (NCBI taxonomy): Eukaryota > Metazoa > Platyhelminthes > Macrostomidae > Macrostomum > Macrostomum lignano. The sequence continues at coordinate 184,193 of NIVC01002101.1, read as the reverse complement.
CCACTACGTGCCCTTTCCACCACGACTGACGATCAGTTTAGCCTCGACTTCGGGCTACCTAGCGGGCCCGTAGTTAGTAAGGTGCGGGAGGAGGCTTTCTGCGCTGCCATGTTTAGCGACCCAGCTGTTTATCAGCTTTTCGGCACCTCCGTGTGTGCGCTGTACGACTGGGCACTGGCAAAGCGCGGGCCAGAAGCGGAGGTCGAGAGTGTTTACTCGGCTATGGGTCGCCAGTGTCAGCAAGGGGCACTCCAGCTGGACGAAACCCTGGAGCTACGGACTCGGCTGGCATGGCACCTCCCTCCATCAGGGGCATCGATGCCGCGGACCATCACGGCGATTGCCAGCAAGTGGCTGAAGACTCATCAGGTGCTTCGAAAAAGCAGTCGCAGCACGACCCGGAAGCAGCAGGTGCTTCGGCGACTGGCGGCAACAAAGGGCCGGGTCAACGTCGATTGATGCGAGCCATTGACTGACTAATTGAACCAAATCACTGATCCTGGGGACTGGCCCTGGCGCGGTACAGGTAGATGTCTGGCGCGGGAAAGGGGGGCGTCCGGCGCGGTTCAGACCTTGGCTGCAATAGGGACATGTACCTTCATAAGCTGCAATTTGAGGCCTAAAATTAAAAAGCACAAAAAATCACTGTGTTAACTCATTTTCTAGGGAATGGGACATTACATAAAAAATTATGTCAAATAGTCATGTTTAGTTATGAACTTCTTAAAAGTAGTTTTAAAAAAGGTCAACACTGACAACTCTGGCCTGTTGCCAGGTTTGATCTGGCTCATAGTAAGTGGCCACCAATTTGCCTGGGCAAAGGTTGCAGCCTAGCGGATGGTCAGGCTTCAAACCGTTGTAGTATTCAACCATCGAGCAGACCAGGTTGCTCAGACTTCTGCTCTGTTCGTTGTTGCACAGCAAGTAGAAAACCAAGGGATCGTCGCCTACAACCGACACGCAGACACTTATAGGTTCGTTGGTGGCTGGGAATGCAGCGAACCTAACAGGGAATGGAGGCTGGGGCGGCTGCTGAGGTGGCGGCTGGGGCTGCTGGGGTGGCAGCTGGGGCTGCTGAGGCTGCTGAGGCGACAAATTGTTGAGCACTTTTGCTCATTCAGTACCAATTTTTACTTTTAGTAGGGAATTAATGAGATAAATAGAAATGTGACCAATTGGGAAAATTTTTTATCAATAGGCACATGAATTGATTGATTGAGTTTTTGAATAGTTAGCAAAGTATTTGCTTTGCAATGTTTATCATTGGTAGATTTATTTATATTTATCTATATATTTAAATGTACTAGAGTGGTTCTTATTTAGCAAAGGTTTGAATTTCAAATTGGATGGCCCTTATTTCTATTCCCAACAGCAGAAAACTGAAATTCCTAAAATATGAAGTCAATCAAAACTAATTAAAACAGTCTTTATCATCCGATAATTGCATTTTTTTGTTTTAAAATGACGTTAAAAAATCTGTTTTTTCTTTGTTATTTGCATGGGCATATTTTGGTGAATACCTTTCTCGGACATTGGGAAGGACCTGTAAGTGGGCAACGAGAAAATCCCTTTTCTTGTTTTCCCTAAGTCCCATTGCTTTTGAGGCCACCCCCTAAAATTAACGAACAGTTCTAGGAAAGGACTTTGAAAATGCACAAAGAATAAATGATGGATAAAACAAACTCAGGTAAAAGGGAAAGCTAATATGCATCAGTAGGATTTTTAAAGAAATCAGCTTTGCTAATTGCTTTTCATGACGCCTGCAGCCCCGAGCTAAAGAACTTAGCATGGGCCAGAAAAGCTCTCACCTGAGTATGCTGCACGTGTCCCTAATGGACCTGCGGGGTTACAAAGTGAAAGTGTTAGAACTGCCGCCCAGTCAGCTAACTACTGCCATACTACGCCAAACTAACAAATACTTATTGCGCTTACATCCAGAGAAAATGGACTTAGTTGGCCGTCACGATGGCATTCAAGTCTGCGAGATCAGTTACTTTCATATTCGAGCACTCAACCAGCTGGGTAGAGTTATTATTATTAGTCTGGGCCGGTCCAGCTGCTTTGGTGAAGGTAAAATGACTTTACGCTGCAGTAAAACTCTATACAGCAGCCTCATCTCGTCCAGCTTCAAAGGTAGAGCTCAACGACTGTCCACCGAGGTGTCCTTTCTGTCGTCTTCAAATTCGTCGTCATCGTCTTATCGACGGCAGAGACTATCGGCGCCGATTATGACACAACAACAGCAGGCCTCGCCAATGCTGGCTCCGACATCGTCGGTTGCGCAAGATCGACTGACCAGCATCTCCGCTTCGAGTTTTGAGACTCTGACGACAACTCAGCCGTCGACGCGTTGTCGAATAACTGACATCGGCCAGACTAGCCGACGCAGCAGCAACAGACAAAATGGCAATGATGAGACTGCAGAGGATTTGGACGGCTATTTACTGATGATGCCTGGTTAGTTTTTTATCTGTTATTGTTTGCCTGTTAAACTAATAATGATAATAATAATTGATTACACCTGCCCCAATCGGGCCAGATGTGCAACTGACAGCTAAAGGCTGCTTACGGCTGTTCTCTCCAGAAAATGGGGGAGGGGGTCGCCACACACCCTCAATTACCCCAGCTAATGCTACAAGGACACAAATTGTTCCATTGGGATCGGGAATTGAACCCCCGACGTTCAAGTCGTAAATCCGACGCTCTGACCACTAGGCTGTAAACCCCTCACTATGCTTTAAGGATTTTTTAAAGACGTGCTGTCATTGTCACATTTTGAGTAACCTGTAAACATTGATTCTGTAGACTGTTGCAACATCTGTGCCTCAGAGAGGTTCAGTAGTGTGTAAAGAGTATTGTAGAGACTAAATGGCAGTGTCATTCCAGCGCTTAAAACGGTCTCAAAAATGACTCAAAAATTTTCGCAGGCAGCAGACGTGCTTCTACATCTGCCACATCAGCCGGCAGTTCAGCAACTCCGTCAGGCCGTCACAGTGCAGCAGCAGCAGCAGTCGGCCTCCCCGCTGTCATCGCAGACGAATACGTTCTGCCTAGTTCGGGTAGGTATGCGTAGATAGACTGGTCTCAGGTGATGCAGGACTCGCTTCAGTATCTAGAGCCTCTTTATTGAAACAAGCGAAGGAGGTAAAGCTTAGCTAATTAAACTAGCACTTCAACATAAAACAAGCGACAATTTTAAGTACATTACTCCCTGAGAATTAGGACAGGGAGAGAATTCGGCACGCTTTGAAGAGCAGGTCGCGTCTGCAAGAATTGGGACACGAGTCTCAACACGAACCTCTCTGAGGCACAGATGTATCCCACACACACACTCAACCCTAGAATCCCATGCTCTTGAGATCCCACACACACAGCCCTAGAATCCCATACTCTTGAGATCCCACACACAGCCCTAGAATCCCATACTCTTGAGATCCCACACACACAGCCCTAGAATCCCATACTCTTGAGATCCCACACACACAGCCCCAGAATCCCATACTCTTGAGATTCCACACACACAGCCCCAGAATCCCATACTCTTGAGATCCCACACACACACTCAACCCTAGAATCCCATACTCTTGAGATCCCACACACACACTCAACCCTAGAATCCCATACTCTTGAGATCCCACACACAGCCCTAGAATCCCTTACTCTTGAGATCCCACACACACAGCCCTAGAATCCCATACTCTTGAGATCCCACACACACAGCCCCAGAATCCCATACTCTTAAGATCCCACACACACACTCAACCCTAGAATCCCATACTCTTGAGATCCCACACACACACTCAACCCTAGAATCCCATACTCTTGAGATCCCACACACACACTCAACCCTAGAATCCCATACTCTTGAGATCCCACACACACACTCAACCCTAGAATCCCATACTCTTGAGATCCCACACACACACTCAACCCTAGAATCCCATACTCTTGAGATCCCACACACACACTCAACCCTAGAATCCCATACTCTTGAGATCCCACACACACACTCAACCCTAGAATCCCATACTCTTGAGATCCCACACACACACTCAACCCTAGAATCCCATGCTCTTGAGATCCTACACACACAGCCCTAGACCCCATACTCTTAAGACCCAAACATAGCCCCAGAATCCCATACTCGATTTTGAGATCCCACACCAACACACAGCCCTAGAATCCTCTAAAATATCTAAAATGTGTCATCAGGGGATTAGAGAAGAGGATTAAAGAAAATTTGTCGCATTTTCCTGATTTCAACCCGTCTCGTCTCTCTCTCTCTCATGTCTCCCGCTCATCACATTGTCGTTTTTGCAACACCCAAAAAAGCCCACTTCTCTTGTTTAGAAAAAGCACAATTTTTTTAACTCCCAAATTCACGCGTTAATCCATTTTTCCTGTACGGAGGAAGACCATTGTAAAATTACTGGGCCATCCAGCTGGGCGCACCCAGATAACATTTAAAGTTATAGTTATGTAATAATTGACTTTTTAACTTTTAATGTACGCAACAAAAGTACATGCTGAACTATTTTGCGATTGTCGACATTTTCTCTACTATACTACTATTGGTATTTTCATATATTAACCTGCCGTTTGTGTTTACGCGATTTGGCATTTATAAAATTTGTGTGTTTATGCGTCAGTTTCTGTTGCTACCGAACCCATGTTTCATTTCTATCGGTCTTGTTCATCGTAAAAAAACTGATTAAGTCTCTCTGCTGCAGCTTGTCTTATCCAATAATTGCGTCAAATCCCCAACTCTTATTAGCTATGCCGTCAACTGTCGCGAATTAACCTATTTTTTTATTTTCATTCGTTTTCGATTTTGTCTGTTTCTTTGTTTTTGTTGATTTGTTTGTTTGTTTACTTTTTGTTTGTCAAAACTGTCTCTGTTGCGCTGTTTGAATTTCATATGCAATTAGCTTAGGTTCGGCCTGTACTTTATAAACAGAAAAGTACAATTAGGTCTATGATCTTGATACTCATAAGCTATGTGAGTAGGGTGAGGCTGTGCGCTTCCCCATCAATACACGAGCGTAGTTTTGTCCATTCAGTTTTATAGTTAACTGCAGGTAAAGTAAAAAATTGCAAAGCAACAATAGTCTTAGCCATCATTTCCTGTCGCTCATTTTTAAATGATAATATATATATATATGCATTCAAAATACATTGTGCATGTTTATGCACAAATAAACTCGCATCGGCTCTGAACGGACGTTCGGCTTGTCGCTTTTTTTACTACAAACCTAACTGTGTTAGCGCCTTACTGGCTTTTCATTTACCAGCCTCCCAGTTTGCTGGGCCAGCCTCCCAGATCCTTAGTTTCTGTGACGGCCTCCCAGATCCTCACTTGGTAGGGCAGTCAGCCTCCCAGATCCTTAGTTTCTGTGACGGCCTCCCAGATCCTCAGTTGGTAGGGCAGTCAGCCTCCCAGATCCTCAGTTGGTAGGGCAGTCAGCCTCCCAGATCCTCAGTTGGTAGGGCAGTCAGCCTCCCAGATCCTCAGTTGGTAGGGCAGTCAGCCTCCCAGATCCTCAATTGGTAGGGCAGTCAGCCTCCCAGATCCTCACTTGGTAGGATAGTCAGCCTCCCAGATCCTTAGTTGGTAGGGCAGTCAGCCTCCCAGATCCTCAGTTGGTAGGGCAGTCAGCCTCCCAGATCCTCAGTTGGTAGGATAGTCAGCCTCCCAGATCCTCAATTGGTAGGGCAGTCAGCCTCCCAGATCCTCACTTGGTAGGATAGTCAGCCTCCCAGATCCTTAGTTGGTAGGGCAGTCAGCCTCCCAGATCCTCAGTTGGTAGGGCAGTCAGCCTCCCAGATCCTCAGTTGGTAGGGCAGTCAGCCTCCCAGATCCTCAGTTGGTAGGGCAGTCAGCCTCCCAGATCCTCAGTTGGTAGGGCAGTCAGCCTCCCAGATCCTCACTTGGTAGGATAGTCAGCCTCCCAGATCCTTAGTTGGTAGGGCAGTCAGCCTCCCAGATCCTCACTTGGTAGGATAGTCAGCCTCCCAGATCCTCAGTTGGTAGGGCAGTCAGCCTCTCAGATCCTTAGTTGGTAGGGCAGTCAGCCTCCCAGATCCTCACTTGTTAGGATAGTCAGCCTCCCAGATCCTCAGTTGGTAGGGCAGTCAGCCTCCCAGATCCTCACTTGGTAGGGCAGTCAGCCTCCCAGATCCTCAGTTTGTAGGGCAGTCAGCCTCCCAGATCCTCAGTTGGTAGGGCAGTCAGCCTCCCAGATCCTCAGTTGGTAGGGCAGTCAGCCTCCCAGATCCTCACTTGGTAGGGTAGTCATCCTCACAGATCCTCAGTTGGTAGGGCAGTCAGCCTCCCAGATCCTCACTTGGTAGGATAGTCAGCCTCCCAGATCCTTAGTTGGTAGGGCAGTCAGCCTCCCAGATCCTCAATTGGTAGGGCAGTCAGCCTCCCAGATCCTCAGTTGGTAGGGCAGTCAGCCTCCCAGATCCTCACTTGGTAGGATAGTCAGCCTCCCAGATCCTTAGTTGGTAGGGCAGTCAGCCTCCCAGATCCTCACTTGGTAGGATAGTCAGCCTCCCAGATCCTCAGTTGGTAGGGCAGTCAGCCTCTCAGATCCTTAGTTGGTAGGGCAGTCAGCCTCCCAGATCCTCACTTGTTAGGATAGTCAGCCTCCCAGATCCTCAGTTGGTAGGGCAGTCAGCCTCCCAGATCCTTAGTTTCTGTGACGGCCTCCCAGATCCTCAGTTGGTAGGGCAGTCAGCCTCCCAGATCCTCAGTTGGTAGGGCAGTCAGCCTCCCAGATCCTCAGTTGGTAGGGCAGTCAGCCTCCCAGATCCTCAGTTGGTAGGGCAGTCAGCCTCCCAGATCCTCAATTGGTAGGGCAGTCAGCCTCCCAGATCCTCACTTGGTAGGATAGTCAGCCTCCCAGATCCTTAGTTGGTAGGGCAGTCAGCCTCCCAGATCCTCAGTTGGTAGGGCAGTCAGCCTCCCAGATCCTCAGTTGGTAGGATAGTCAGCCTCCCAGATCCTCAATTGGTAGGGCAGTCAGCCTCCCAGATCCTCACTTGGTAGGATAGTCAGCCTCCCAGATCCTTAGTTGGTAGGGCAGTCAGCCTCCCAGATCCTCAGTTGGTAGGGCAGTCAGCCTCCCAGATCCTCAGTTGGTAGGGCAGTCAGCCTCCCAGATCCTCACTTGGTAGGATAGTCAGCCTCCCAGATCCTTAGTTGGTAGGGCAGTCAGCCTCCCAGATCCTCACTTGGTAGGATAGTCAGCCTCCCAGATCCTCAGTTGGTAGGGCAGTCAGCCTCTCAGATCCTTAGTTGGTAGGGCAGTCAGCCTCCCAGATCCTCACTTGTTAGGATAGTCAGCCTCCCAGATCCTCAGTTGGTAGGGCAGTCAGCCTCCCAGATCCTCACTTGGTAGGGCAGTCAGCCTCCCAGATCTTCAGTTGGTAGGGCAGTCAGCCTCCCAGATCCTCAGTTGGTAGGGCAGTCAGCCTCCCAGATCCTCACTTGGTAGGGCAGTCAGCCTCCCAGATCCTCACTTGGTAGGGTAGTCATCCTCACAGATCCTCAGTTGGTAGGGCAGTCAGCCTCCCAGATCCTCACTTGGTAGGATAGTCAGCCTCCCAGATCCTTAGTTGGTAGGGCAGTCAGCCTCCCAGATCCTCAATTGGTAGGGCAGTCAGCCTCCCAGATCCTCAGTTGGTAGGGCAGTCAGCCTCCCAGATCCTCACTTGGTAGGATAGTCAGCCTCCCAGATCCTTAGTTGGTAGGGCAGTCAGCCTCCCAGATCCTCACTTGGTAGGATAGTCAGCCTCCCAGATCCTCAGTTGGTAGGGCAGTCAGCCTCTCAGATCCTTAGTTGGTAGGGCAGTCAGCCTCCCAGATCCTCACTTGTTAGGATAGTCAGCCTCCCAGATCCTCAGTTGGTAGGGCAGTCAGCCTCCCAGATCCTCACTTGGTAGGGCAGTCAGCCTCCCAGATCTTCAGTTGGTAGGGCAGTCAGCCTCCCAGATCCTCAGTTGGTAGGGCAGTCAGCCTCCCAGATCCTCACTTGGTAGGGCAGTCAGCCTCCCAGATCCTCACTTGGTAGGGTAGTCATCCTCACAGATCCTCAGTTGGTAGGGCAGTCAGCCTCCCAGATCCTCACTTGGTAGGATAGTCAGCCTCCCAGATCCTTAGTTGGTAGGGCAGTCAGCCTCCCAGATCCTCACTTGGTAGGATAGTCAGCCTCCCAGATCCTTAGTTGGTAGGGCAGTCAGCCTCCCAGATCCTCACTTGGTAGGATAGTCAGCCTCCCAGATCCTCAGTTGGTAGGGCAGTCAGCCTCCCAGATCCTCACTTGGTAGGGCAGTCAGCCTCCCAGATCCTCACTTGGTAGGGCAGTCAGCCTCCCAGATCCTCACTTGGTAGGGTAGTCATCCTCACAGATCCTCAGTTGGTAGGGCAGTCAGCCTCCCAGATCCTCACTTGGTAGGATAGTCAGCCTCCCAGATCCTCAGTTGGTAGGGCAGTCAGCCTCCCAGATCCTCACTTGGTAGGATAGTCAGCCTCCCAGATCCTTAGTTGGTAGGGCAGTCAGCCTCCCAGATCCTCACTTGGTAGGATAGTCAGCCTCCCAGATCCTCACTTGGTGGGGCAGTCAGCCTCCCAGATCCTCAGTTGGTAGGATAGTCAGCCTCCCAGATCCTCAGTTGGTAGGGCAGTCAGCCTCCCAGATCCTTAGTTGGTAGGGCAGTCAGCCTCCCAGATCCTCACTTGGTAGGATAGTCAGCCTCCCAGATCCTCAGTTGGTAGGATAGTCAGCCTCCCAGATCCTTAGTTGGTAGGGCAGTCAGCCTCCCAGATCCTCAGTTGGTAGGATAGTCAGCCTCCCAGATCCTCAGTTGGTAGGATAGTCAGCCTCCCAGATCCTTAGTTGGTAGGGCAGTCAGCCTCCCAGATCCTCACTTGGTAGGATAGTCAGCCTCCCAGATCCTCACTTGGTAGGATAGTCAGCCTCCCAGATCCTCAGTTTAGTTGGACTGCATTTCTTTTCATTTGGATTAAGCAGTTTAAGGCCAGACAATATTCCTTTTATTAATAAGTTCTAGTATTCATGTGTAACACTACATTACACGCAGCTCAGTGACGTCACGTACATGTACCCCAGCACATTCGTGCGCTGTTTTATCTGCCACTGTATAAATACAGTCCATTTTGACTGTGTCGGTCCAGGCCAGGGGTTCCCACGTGCAGCCGGGGTGCCTCTTTGTGCATGTTGGGGGGGGGGGGTTCGCTGCACTTCTTCCGTCGAGTTCTCGAGTCCCCGACACCTGTTTAGATCCCATTTAGTTGGAGCCTGCCCACCGCGTGTGTCATTGCATTCGCTGCTGCAGGAACGGTTATATGCCTGCCATTCAGTAGTTTCAGCAAGCATATAATTCAATAAAATACTGCAATGACTGCTATTGCACATATATGCTAATATAAGAACAAAGCGATGAGACACACATGTATAACTCAGTTAACAGTGTAAGAAAATCCAACTGACTCATATCAAAACTGATTACTGCAGCAGCCGCCATAGTTTAGATCATTTCCACGAAATTAACTTCACATGATTGAATTAACTTCACATGATCTTCTTCACAAGGGTCTTCTCGCACACACACGAAAACACACACGAAATAGGCCACCAAAGTGCCTCTTTTGTGCACCTCGCTCACCTTTTGTGCCTCTGCAGGTGCATAACTTTTCCAACGGGAAGGAGTAGGGTGGGTAGAGTAGAGAGCGGATTCTGAACGGGATGAGAGGAGGCGGTATAAAGGTCGTGTCAACATAATATTGTGCACCACGTGTCATTTTCTATTTTTGCTTTTGATATAAATAAATCTAGTGAAAATGCTCGTATTTACGCTCGCACGTTCGCAATGTTGTTTTATTGTGCACAAAACATGGAGCTTTGGTTTTTAATCATTTTTTACTTTAGGCTGGAGCGGAGATAAGCGGAGTTGGATCGTTGGTGGCTAGATGGGCAGTTGGGTGGCTAGGTGAAGAGTTGGGTGGCTAGGTGGGCAGTTGGGTGGCTAGGTGGGGAGTTGGGTGGCTAGGTGGGGAGTTGGGTGGCTAGGTGGGGAGTTGGGTGGCTAGGTGGGCAGTTGGGTGGCTAGGTGGGGAGTTGGGTGGCTAGGTGGGCAGTTGGGTGGCTAGGTGGGGAGTTGGGTGGCTAGGTGGGCAGTTGGGTGGCTAGGTGGGGAGTTGGGTGGCTAGGTGGGGAGTTGTGTGGCTAGGTGGGCAGTTGGGTGGCTAGGTGGGGAGTTGTGTGGCTAGGTGGGCAGTTGGGTGGCTAGGTGGGCAGTTGGGTGGCTAGGTGGGGAGTTGTGTGGCTAGGTGGGCAGTTGGGTGGCTAGGTGGGCAGTTGGGTGGCTAGGTGGGGAGTTGTGTGGCTAGGTGGGGAGTTGTGTGGCTAGGTGGGGAGTTGGGTGGCTAGGTGGGCAGTTGGGTGGCTAGGTGGGGAGTTGTGTGGCTAGGTGGGGAGTTGGGTGGCTAGGTGGGGAGTTGGGTGGCTAGGTGGGGAGTTGGGTGGCTAGGTGGGGAGTTGGGTGGCTAGATGGGCAGTTGGGTGGCTAGGTGGGCAGTTGGGTGGCTAGGTGGGGAGTTGGGTGGCTAGGTGGGCAGTTGGGTGGCTAGGTGGGGAGTTGGGTGGCTAGGTGGGCAGTTGGGTGGCTAGGTGGGGAGTTGGGTGGCTAGGTGGGGAGTTGGGTGGCTAGGCGGGGATTTGTGTGGCTAGGTGGGGAGTTGGGTGGCTAGGTGGGCAGTTGGGTGGCTAGGTGGGGAGTTGGGTGGCTAGGTGGGCAGTTGGGTGGCTAGGTGGGGAGTTGGGTGGCTAGGTGGGGAGTTGGGTGGCTAGGTGGGCATTTGGGTGGCTAGGTGGGGAGTTGACTAGATGTTGGCTAGTTTTTTATTTTTTGTGGGATAATCATTTCTGTTCACAAAATGATTCCAGGGCTGTCTATTGTCGCGCCAGTCTGCTACTGAGCTGGCAGAAGTTGAGTTGTGCCCCTTGCACCATTTAAGCTGCTGCCAAAATTTGCTGGCCAATACGTGCCGTAGGAAACATTGTCCAAGAGACAATGATTTCTACGCAATCTGCAATAGGCCAGGCTGCTTTTGGGGCAAAATTCATGGTGCGAGGGCCAGTTGTGCCAGCTCCAGCGCCAGCTCCCCGCTGTTCCGCTGGCAAGGTGCCGAGCCTTGCCACGCTGGCCAGTCTGGCAACACGCAGCAGCGGCCCGCCGCCACTGCACTTGTGCAGTTGTGGTTTGGGAAAGGTCTTGGTCACTGACCTGTAAAAACGTGATCCCTTCTGAACGTTAAAACGGCCCTTTTCAGGGCCACCAAATTCGCGATTCTTGCGTTTAGTCAACTCTTTTAACTCCGCCATTGCCGGTCCCCAGCCCGGATGAAAAAGGAGGAGGGAAAGAAAATATACACATGCTCACGTTCGTGTCACTGTTTTTCTGTTTTCTGTTTTGATAAAACTGTCTTGCCATTTTCCACTTGAAATGTTTCATTATGCTTTTTGTCTTTCCTATTTTCCGCATTACGTTGTAAACCTAATAAACGTTGTAAGCCTAGGAAGGCAACAATCGTGCAAAAGCCTCCAAAGCACGCTTACAAACACCCTATAGAGCAGTGTCAGACACGCTGGCAGACACCCTACAGTGTCTGTAAGTAAAGCCAGGTGCTCCCGCAACTTACAACTAATCAAAACTGTAGAAATTTCAGTTAAGTTGTGGTAGCTGTATATCTTAAAAAAAGTTACAAATATTTTGTCTCATATTATTCAAAATCTTTTTAGTTGTTTCTAAATCAGTTTCCATGACAAAATTAAAGTAGCTCGTATTATAGTAGTTTAACAATTTATTTGCTTTGTTTCAGCCCATTATACCAAACCACTGTTTCAACTGGCCAACTTATTTAGCTCTCTATTTTATGATATACATGTTTTCTGTAGTCCTTCAACATTATTTTGGTTCGAGTGCCGCCGCTCTAATCTTGAGGTGCCAATGTTTAGAGTTCATAGTCCCCAGTCAAATTGCGGCAGTCACTTGTCGAAGGCCCCAAGGACAAGACCCTAGGCCCCCTAATACCATGCAGGATGTTGGGGACTGAGAGTCCCCTTTCGCGACAGTAAATATTTAGTAAATGATCGGAGGCTGAGCTTTACGGGCATGAATTCAAGGTAGTAGAGCACCGGACGGGTCACATACACGTATAGCCCTAGCAACATTTAAACCGTCACCAATTCGCCACTCAAATACATGTAGTATATACACTGTAATATATGAGCCGTACCTTTTTGTAATCCAGTTTGCCAAAACAATACGTACATGTAGAACCAACTTTGGGCACTTCGGCACTGCGAGTTCACTCGATTCAGTTGAAGGGTAGGCAGAGGCAGAGCCAGCTTTCTGCTTTAAACTGACTGACTGAATTCATTCTCATAGCATCGCTCTATGCAAATAAGCCTGTCAGCCTCGTCAGCTGTTATCAAACCAACAGCTCCGCTGCATTCCGCCGCTCCCCCCAACAGCTCCGCTGCATTCCGCCGCTCCCCCCAACAGCTCCGCTGCATTCCGCCGCTCCCCCCAACAGCTCCGCTGCTTTCCGCCGCTCCCCCCAACAGCTCCGCTGCATTCCGCCGCTCCCCAACAGCTCCGCTGCTTTCCGCCGCTCCCCAACAGCTCCGCTGCTTTCCGCCGCTCCCCAACAGCTCCGCTGCTTCCACCAACAGCTCCGCTGCTTTCCGCCGCTCCCCCAACAGCTCCGCTGCTTTCCGCCGCTCCCCCCAACAGCTCCGCTGCTTTCCGCCGCTCCCCCAACAGCTCCGCTGCTTCCACCAACAGCTCCGCTGCTTTCCGCCGCTCCCCCAACAGCTCCGCTGCATTCCGCCGCTCCCCCCAACAGCTCCGCTGCATTCCGCCGCTCCCCCCAACAGCTCCGCTGCATTCCGCCGCTCCCCCCCAACAGCTCCGCTGCTTCCACCAACAGCTCCGCTGCATTCCGCCGCTCCCCCAACAGCTCCGCTGCATTCCGCCGCTCCCCCAACAGCTCCGCTGCTTTCCGCCGCTCCCCCCAACAGCTCCGCTGCATTCCGCCGCTCCCCCCAACAGCTCCGCTGCTTTCCGCCGCTCCCCCCAACAGCTCCGCTGCTTCCACCAACAGCTCCGCTGCATTCCGCCGCTCCCCCAACAGCTCCGCTGCTTTCCGCCGCTCCCCCAACAGCTCCGCTGCATTCCGCCGCTCCCCCCAACAGCTCCGCTGCTTTCCGCCGCTCCCCCCAACAGCTCCGCTGCTTTCCGCCGCTCCCCCAACAGCTCCGCTGCTTTCCGCCGCTCCCCCAACAGCTCCGCTGCATTCCGCCGCTCCCCCAACAGCTCCGCTGCTTTCCGCCGCTCCCCCCAACAGCTCCGCTGCTTTCCGCCGCTCCCCCAACAGCTCCGCTGCTTCCACCAACAGCTCCGCTGCTTTCCGCCGCTCCCCCAACAGCTCCGCTGCTTCCACCAACAGCTCCGCTGCTTTCCGCCGCTCCCCCAACAGCTCCGCTGCATTCCGCCGCTCCCCCCAACAGCTCCGCTGCATTCCGCCGCTCCCCCAACAGCTCCGCTGCTTTCCGCCGCTTCCTCCAACAGCTCCGCTGCTTTCCGCCGCTCCCCCAACAGCTCCGCTGCTTTCCGCCGCTCCCCCCAACAGCTCCGCTGCTTTCCGCCGCTCCCCCCAACAGCTCCGCTGCATTCCGCCGCTCCCCCCAACAGCTCCGCTGCTTTCCGCCGCTCCCCCAACAGCTCCGCTGCTTTCCGCCGCTCCCCCCCGCATGCCTCCATGCCTCCAGATCTAGATTCCTTGGTTCTATCCGTGATCCAAAGATCCAACTATACAAAATCTCTATCAATCAAACACTAAGTTTGCTGCTCAATCTGCTTTCCATATACCTTGCTTGAGGAGCATATGGATCAGTGAAGTCTAGCCAGTGTCGTTTAGATCGTCAAAAGCAATACAGCATGGCATTACAATGTATTTCAAGCGATTCAAACGGCTATTACGCTAGTAGCATTCAACAAGATTGGTTTTGGCGCCACGCAATGTAAATTTTTTGGTACAATGTTACGTCGTAGTACGAAGTACTATAATAATTGTAATGCAGAACAGCGGCAGTAGCTAAATAATGACACCCGAACTTGAATTTTGCGGTAATATTACACGCAATAAATAGCTTTGACATCGGAAGGCAATGTCAATGCCATGAGTAAAACAGTAATAAGTATAAGCTATTGAATCGCGAGTATGCAATATGCACCATCACAGTTCGCAGCTAGGCAAATTTTTTTGAAGAGAAAATAACAACAAGGCACACCCAGTATTGTTGAGTTAAAAGTAACAGTTCACAATGGGAGGCGGTGTCAGATCAGTTCTCTCAGTGCGAGCTCTCTTAAGGCGGCAACAGCGTGCGCCTGGCCAATCACCCCAGCGCCATCCAACAGGCAATCCGCGACGCGACTCGCCCGGCCGTAGCCCCGGCGCCAGGGGCCCTGCATCGTGAGCAGTGTAGTAACTGAGTCAGAGACCGTGTTTGCTGTGTAGCCAAACTCTTACAAATCTCCCGCACTGGGCACGCGTCTATATATTATGGAGTTAGAATTGGGGTGGCGGCATCCACCCCACTCCGCAGCCAATCAGACTGCCCGGGCGTACCATACTGTGCGTACGCACACTACATCTCTCCCCTTTCGAATAGAGACTGAGAGAGAAGAAAATCGATTTAAACGTAACTCGAAAATACAAAGTTCGAAAGATTCACCGATGATGCGCATTGAAAATGGAGATTAAAATATTGAGGAAATAAAATATTTGAATTGAATGCAGCAAAAACGTAAAAAAAACTTCAGTCCGCATATTACGGAAAAGAAAGTCAGTTAATTTCAGTCATTGCAGGATTCCAAATTCAGTCCTTGTAGATTTTCACGCCCGCCTGAGCAGCGCGGGGGTGCGGGCGCAGCGCCACGGGGGAGGCGGGTGGATCTCGGGCCGCCTCGCCCGAAGCTCTCGGTGCAGCGGTCTGCGTTTGGGCGCCGGCGTCGGCCAAGTCGGGGCTGACGACTTTGACCGCCGTGCAGTGCCGCCAGCAGGTCGTGCCGTCCCGGCGTAGCAGCAGCGAGTTGCCGGCCACCCGCTGGACTGTCCAGGCACCGCTCTCGAATGGCGTCTGCGTCTTGCTGGCACCGACCCGCCGTCGTAGCACCGAGTCGCCGACCTGGACGTCGTGCCGCCGTGGTCGCCTTTTTGCGTCCGCGTGCTGCTTCATCGCCGCCTTGGCGCCAGCGTCGGCTTCTCTCAGCCGCTGCTCGTTGATGCGGACTCGCTGGGACGGCCGGGCGGCGGGGATGATGTCGTTTGGCCGCCGGCCCATCAGCAGCTCGGCTGGTGCGCGCCCGGTGGCCGTGTGCGGCGTGTTTCTGTAGGCCAGCAGCCACTCGTCCAGAGCGGCCCTCCAGTCCCGCCGCTCCTCGATGGCTGCTCGCACGACTTTGTTGATGGAGCGGTTCAGTCGCTCTGTCATGCCGTTGGCCGCTGGGTAGTAGGGCGTGATGAGGCGGTGCTTGATCCCGTAGCTCGCCAGGAACCGGCCGAACTCCTTGGACGAGAAAGGTGGTCCATTATCTGTCACGAGCTCCTGTGGCATCCCGAAGCGGGCGAACATCTCTCGCAGGCGGGGAATCAATGCCTCGGCCGTCGTCGTCTGCATGAGCTGCACCTCCGGAAACCTTGAGTAGCGGTCCACGCACACCAGCAGCATGTTGTTGTTGTTGGGTCCCACGAAATCGGCGCCGATCGACAGCCAGGCGCCCGCGGGGATCGGCGTCGGCTGCAGAGGCGTGGCCCAACTGCACAAAATCTCTCCTTTTCCACCTCAGAAAGTGAAGATCAGTCCTGTTAAGGCTATCAAGCTCAAGCCCTCGGGAATAGATCTACTGCCGTCGAAGCCTTCGATCGCTACAGTCCGGTAGAGTTATTGGCGCCGGTCTCAGATTGGCGCCGGTCCCAGAGCGCCAGAAGGTCATCCGGTAGAGTTATTTGCACTTTTCCGGTGCCAAAACCGAAGCTCCAGTATTGGAGCTGATATGACTCCAGCATTGGAGCATAAGGAAATTCTGCTCCAGCACCAGCTGCTCCAGCATTGGAGCCAGCACCGATGCTCCAATGCTAGAGTTTCCTTTATGCTCCAATGCTAGATTTATATCAGCGATCCAGTACTCGCTCCAATGCTGGAGTTTCCTTTATATTCCACTACTGGAGTTATCCCAAATGCACTTCTTTCCTAGCCATACTGTACTGTAGTCCAGCTGAAACCCACTCCACGGCTCAGCGTGCAGAATGCATTTTTAGTCAAGTTTTTGTGGATTTTTGTGTAAACGTAGCCACTAATGTAGTAAATGGAGGCTTTTTCCTCAGTAGAAATTCGAACATGTGATAAACTTACCTGTAGCTCTTCAAAACTGACATTCTCTTCAATTTGATGGGTTCGGCCTTTTTAAGCCTATAGCTTCGGGCCTCAGAATTCAGAAATGAATCACTTAGAACTCTGGCCTCTCACTCCTGTCAGATGGTCAGCCCCATGGTAGCAAGATTGTGGGCGAGCAGCAAGGTCCTATAGCTAGCTAGGAGAAGACAGCGAGAGACAAGCAGGGAGAATTTGAAAGGTAGAGATTAGCTAATCCGCAGATTAAAGTAACCCGCTACCACCAGTCCGTGCGCCCCGGCTCACCAAACCGGAGCTATCGAAATCGGACTTCCGACTAGAGGGGCACTGCACTTACCTGCCATCTAGTGTCTTTTAGCTGTCTATCTCGAAGTCATAGCCGAATAGAAGGGACACTGCTGGGACTAGGATCGCATTGGCCATGCAGGGACAGAGAGGACTTTTGCAGGGGGTTCTTGCGCTGGCGAGCCTTCATCCTATATACTATAAAAATGAGTTGTCTGTATGTATCTAGCTATGTGATAGTACACTACTAAATGTACTATTTCATTACCAAATTCCCAGAAGTACACGTATAAGTACACGTAACTACACGCTTTTGGACTAAATGTGTTAAAACGTCGACAGATTATAGCGATGATGTAGATGTATTGTTACTTTTGGAGACCTTCAGACTAGGCCCCTGAGCGCGATGAGCGACCATTGTACTCCGCCTAAACTATCATAGTACAAGCCAGTACAGGCACTGTGCGAGGCGCATACGCGGGTGCGAGTTCCGCAGTCTAGGGATCAAGTCAGCTGTACTTCATTAATGCACAGTTGCTCCAATGACCAAATCGCATGACCAAACTCACCGAATAGTTGCAATTGCAATTACTTCCCTTAAATTGCAACAATTTCAACTATCTACTAAACTAACTAATTTAAACTAACCCGCCATCGCTCACACACGCTTCGCTTCGCTCATAGCTCTTGCTTCGCTCCATGAAGCTCCGCCGCCTTTTTTAAAGCTCCACTGTCTATTCCTTAATCTTCGCCGCCTGCCCTGAAGCTCCGCCGCCTGCCCTGAAGCTCCGCTGCCTATTCCTTAATCTCCGCTGCCTGCCCTGAAGCTTCATTGCCTGCCCTGAAGCTCCGCCGCCTGCCCTGAAGCTTCGTCGCCTGCCCTGAAGCTCCGCTGCCTATTCCTTAATCTCCGCCGCCTGCCCTGAAGCTCCGCTGCCTATTCCTTAATCTCCGCCGCCTGCCCTGAAGCTACGTCACCTGCCCTAACGCTCCGCCGCCTGCCCTGAAGCTCCTATGTCTGCCCTAAAGCTCCGCCGCCTGCCCTGAAGCTCCGCTGCCTGCCCTGAAGCTCCGCCGCCTGCCTTGAAGCTCCGCTGCCTATTCCTTAATCTCCGCCGCCTGCCCTGAAGCTCCGCTGCCTGCCCTGAAGCTCCGCTGCCTGGCCTGAAGCTCCGCCGCCTGCCTTGAAGCTCCGCTGCCTATTCCTTAATCTCCGCCGCCTGCCCTGAAGCTCCGCCGCCTGCCCTGAAGCTCCGCCGCCTTTTTTAAAGCTCCACTGTCTATTCCTTAATCTTCGCCGCCTGCCCTGAAGCTCCGCCGCCTGCCCTGAAGCTCCGCTGCCTATTCCTTAATCTCCGCTGCCTGCCCTGAAGCTTCATTGCCTGCCCTGAAGCTCCGCTGCCTATTCCTTAATCTCCGCCGCCTGCCCTGAAGCTCCGCTGCCTATTCCTTAATCTCTGCCGCCTGCCCTGAAGCTCCGCTGCCTATTCCTTAATCCCCGCCGCCTGCCCTGAAGCTACGTCACCTGCCCTAACGCTCCGCCGCCTGCCCTGAAGCTCCTATGTCTGCCCTAAAGCTCCGCCGCCTGCCCTGAAGCTCCGCTGCCTGTCCTGAAGCTCCGCCGCCTGCCTTGAAGCTCCGCTGCCTATTCCTTAATCTCCGCCGCCTGCCCTGAAGCTCCGCTGCCTCTTCCTTAATCTTCGCCGCCTGCCCTGAAGCTCCGCCGCCTGCCCTGAAGCTCCGCTGCCTATTACTTAATCTCCGCCGCCTGCCCTGAAGCTCCATTGCCTGCCCTGAAGCTCCGCCGCCTGCCCTGAAGCTCCGCTGCCTATTCCTTAATCTCCGCTGCCTGCCCTGAAGCTTCATTGCCTGCCCTGAAGCTCCGCCGCCTGCCCTGAAGCTTCGTCGCCTGCCCTGAAGCTCCGCTGCCTATTCCTTAATCTCCGCCGCCTGCCCTGAAGCTACGTCACCTGCCCTAAAGCTCCGCTGCCTGCCCTGAAGCTCCTATGTCTGCCCTGAAGCTCCGCCGCCTGCCCTGAAGCTCCGCTGCCTATTCCTTAATCTCCGCTGCCTGCCCTGAAGCTCCATTGCCTGCCCTGAAGCTCCGCCGCCTGCCTTGAAGCTCCGCTGCCTATTCCTTAATCTCCGCCGCCTGCCCTGAAGCTCAGCTGCCTATTCCTTAATCTCCGCCGCCTGCCCTGAAGCTCAGCTGCCTATTCCTTAATCTCCGCCGCCTGCCCTGAAGCTACGTCGCCTGCCCTGAAAATCCGCCGCCTGCCCTAAAGCTCCGCTGCCTATTTCTTAATCTCCGCCGCCTGCCCTGAAGCTCCATTGCCTGCCCTGAAGCTCCGCCGCCTGCCCTGAAGCTTCGTCGCCTGCCCTGAAGCTCCGCTGCCTATTCCTTAATCTCCGCCGCTTGCCCTGAAGCTCCGCTGCCTATTCCTTAATCTCCGCCGCCTGCCCTGAAGCTACGTCACCTGCCCTAACGCTCCGCCGCCTGCCCTGAAGCTCCTATGTCTGCCTTAAAGCTCCGCCGCCTGCCCTGAAGCTCCGTCGCCTGCCCTGAAACTCCGCTGCCTATTCTCTAATCTCCGCCGCCTGCCCTAAAGCTCAGCTGGCTGCCCTGAAGCTCCTATGTCTGCCCTGAAGCTCCGCCGCCTGCCCTGAAGCTCCGCTGCCTATTCCTTAATCTCCGCCGCCTGCCCTGAAGCTCCGCTGCCTATTCCTTAATCTCCGCCGCCTGCCCTAAAGCTACGTCACCTGCCCTAACGCTCCGCCGCCTGCCCTGAAGCTCATCTCCGCCGCCTGCCCTGAAGCTCCGCTGCCTATTCCTTAATCTCCGCCGCCTGCCCTGAAGCTACGTCACCTGCCCTAACGCTCCGCCGCCTGCCCTGAAGCTCCTATGTCTGCCCTAAAGCTCCGCCGCCTGCCCTGAAGCTCCGCTGCCTGCCCTGAAGCTCCGCCGCCTGCCTTGAAGCTCCGCTGCCTATTCCTTAATCTCCGCCGCCTGCCCTGAAGCTCCGCTGCCTGCCCTGAAGCTCCGCTGCCTGGCCTGAAGCTCCGCCGCCTGCCTTGAAGCTCCGCTGCCTATTCCTTAATCTCCGCCGCCTGCCCTGAAGCTCCGCCGCCTTTTTTAAAGCTCCACTGTCTATTCCTTAATCTTCGCCGCCTGCCCTGAAGCTCCACCGCCTGCCCTGAAGCTCCGCTGCCTATTCCTTAATCTCCGCTGCCTGCCCTGAAGCTTCATTGCCTGCCCTGAAGCTCCGCCGCCTGCCCTGAAGCTCCGCTGCCTATTCCTAAATCTCCGCTGCCACCTGCCCTGAAGCTTCATTGCCTGCCCTGAAGCTCCGCTGCCTATTCCTTAATCTCCGCTGCCTGCCCTGAAGCTTCATTGCCTGCCCTGAAGCTCCGCCGCCTGCCCTGAAGCTCCGCTGCCTATTCCTTAATCTCCGCTGCCGCCTGCCCTGAAGCTTCATTGCCTTGGTAGAGCGGGTCCCGAAGCCGAAGGTCGCAGATGAGCAGCCGATGGTCGGACCGCAGAGCCAGCGGCGTAATGGTGCGGCAGTTGATGACGCGGCGGCGCCACTATCCTCAGCAGCCTAGAACTTAATTAAGTCTGAAAGAACTACCTAAGCAGTTTTCAGTTTGTCCCTTTGCAGTCTGCATGAATGATCCTTTCGCCAATCTGCAGTTCCCCTCAGCAGTCTGCAGTTCTCCTCTCGGCGGGCTCCTCAGTATATTTAGCAAACTGAAATAAAGGATCCTTTCAAGAATCTTTTTTTTCTCAGCATTTATTACAGTTCACTAATCAATTTTTTATACATATCGGCAGTTTTATCCCAATTCAGTCTTATTAAATTTAGCAGCTTAGCAACTTCATACTTTCATAGAGCTTGTAGGCAATACCTAAGGCATACACTAATCTAGGCTGAGTGCTAATCTGGGCTGAGTGCTAATCTGGGCTGAGTGCTAATCTAGGCTGAGTGCTAATCTGGGCTGAGTGCTAATCTGGGCTGAGTGCTAATCTGGGCTGAGTGCTAATCTGGGCTGAGTGCTAATCTGGGCTGAGTGCTAATCTGGGCTGAGTGCTAATCTGGGCTGAGTGCTAATCTGGGCTGAGTGCTAATCTGGGCTGAGTGCTAATCTGGGCTGAGTGCTAATCTGGGGAGAGTGGGGCTAATCTGGGGGTGTGCGGCTAATATGGGGGGAGTAGTGCTAATCTGGGGGAAGTGGGGCTAATCTGGGGGTGTAGGGCTAATGTGGGAGAATAGTGCTAATCTGGTGAGGATTTAAAAATAACTAATAATCATAAAAGAACTATAAATGAATTGAAATTGCAGTTTCAAACATTAAGAAATGTAACTTTTTAGAACTTTTTAGTCTCAGTAAAATTGGTGTGAAACTGCTTAGAAATTTGCTACTGCAGAACTGCTCGGAGATTAGTGAGACTTGCTCAGCGACTGTGCAAAACTGCTTATAGACAAGCCCTAAACTGCTAAGAAGCCACCCGGAAGGGGCTAAATGGCTAGTTTGAGCTATAGTTCTTTGAGTTATTTCTTTAAAACTCAAATGTGCCTTAACGAGTAGTATATACAGCCAGAATTAACAATCATACATGTCCATGTATGGAAAGTAATACATCGATGATCATGTATGGCTATTCTGCCATCCATGGAATGAGCATGAAACCATCTATGAACAAGGATCGGTCCATACATGATCAGGGATGATGCATGGATGGGTGCAATGCATGGATCATCCATGATCTGGCCATGATTCCGGCCCTGGTGATCTACATTAATCTACTTCTACATGTAACAGTGTCCTCCCCAGCCGGCCCGCACGCGTACCAAGATTACATGTACAACTCAAAACAATACTTACATGTACAGTTGTACGCAGGGGCGAGAATTAGTGTACTACAATCTCATCTACTACCAAATGAGTCATCTAATTATGTATAGCTCACATCGTATATGTACATTAATCCCATGTACAATAACTCATGTACTCGTATATGTACATTAATCCCAAATTGTAGCTGTACATGTCTATCCCAAATTGTATATGTACGCAGTACATACTTCTACATTAATCTCCAATACGACTCCAGTATTGGAGTTTCTACTGTAAGGACTCCAGTATTAGATCGGTAGTCCAGTTTAGCTCTCAGTGCAATGCTAAACTGCTCAGCGGCTCGGGTAGTTTTGATTAGTTGGAGGTTGCGGGAGCACCTGACTACTTGCAGAATCTTTACCATGAGCAGCTTGGTCTGGCGTGAATTTGAGAAGTGGACCTGGATTACAATTTGCAGTCGGCAATTTGGCATTTTGCAGAGTGGTTTTCACGCTATGCGAACAACATGTTCTTATAGATTTCGGCAACCCGAGTCGAATATGGCGCCGGTCCCAGCGCGCCAGAAGGTCGTCCAGAAAAGTTATTTGCACTTTTTGCTGTTGCAAAATCGAAACTCCAGTATTGGAGTTTCTACTGTAAAGACTCCAGTATTGGATCGGTAGTCCAATTTTTTTCTCGGCAGTCCTAAATGTTTTCGTGAACCATTTATTGAAAAATAAAAAAATCAGCACCCAGAAATTGTCAATAATAATAAATAATAAGTTTTGCTCCAAGTGCGATGTTGAATTTTACTTTATTTTGACTCTGGCTGCCGAAATGTGTGTCTATCTGTGTTATACAATTACTTTCTAGTTTAGTTTAAAAAATAGAGGCGTAAAATGGAGGCTGAAAAATGTTTTGTGTTTTGTGAGTACTAGTAGGTTTCGTTATTGCTACTTGTAGTAGCCGAAGCTGCTTATTAAACCAATGAATATCTTATCACGAAGGCTAAGATATGGATTATCCTTCGTGATTAGCCTGCGAGCTTCGAACTTCTGTGTGAATTCGGTTAGCCAAATTCAAATCCAAATCCAAACTTTGCAGCAGCAGCAACAGGACCAATATGAAGGTGGAGGATTATCTTCAGGCAGGCCCAGAAGGCATGGGTGCTGAAACAATCGAGCCCGCACCTGTCGGTCTAGGTGATTTAGCTATTAGGATGGGAATAAATCAACACAATCTTGAATAGGTCTCCATGCCTCTATTCAAGTTTATGTTGATAAAATCAATCCCCATGAAGAATCTCCCCACCCTAAAACCCCCATTCCCCATGCCCCGGTGGTTGGTTTTAAGCTACATATAATTGGGTTAAAGCTACCAAAAATGGATCTCAAATTTGAAATCAGCACCATCAAAAACCCCTATAGAGACAAAATTATGATCCTATCAAAATTGCAACTATTTTATCAGCATAAACTTGAAGAAGTCCAAAAAGCATAATGAAACATTTCAAGTGGAAAATGGCAAGACAGTTTTATCAAAACAGAAAACAGAAAAACAGTGACACGAACGTGAGCATGTGTATATTTTCTTTCCCTCCTCCTTTTTCATCCGGGCTGGGGACCGGCAATGGCGGAGTTAAAAGAGTTGACTAAACGCAAGAATCGCGAATTTGGTGGCCCTGAAAAGGGCCGTTTTAACGTTCAGAAGGGATCACGTTTTTACAGGTCAGTGACCAAGACCTTTCCCAAACCACAACTGCACAAGTGCAGTGGCGGCGGGCCGCTGCTGCGTGTTGCCAGACTGGCCAGCGTGGCAAGGCTCGGCACCTTGCCAGCGGAACAGCGGGGAGCTGGCGCTGGAGCTGGCACAACTGGCCCCTCGCACCATGAATTTTGCCCCCAAAAGCAGCCTTGCCTATTGCAGATTGCGTAGAAATCATTGTCTCTTGGACAATGTTTCCTACGGCACGTATTGGCCAGCAAATTTTGGCAGCAGCTTAAATGGTGCAAGGGGCACCACTCAACTTCTGCCAGCTCAGTAGCAGACTGGCGCGACAATAGACAGCCCTGGAATCATTTTGTGAACAGAAATGATTATCCCACAAAAAATAAAAAACTAGCCAACATCTAGTCAACTCCCCACCTAGCCACACAACTCCCCGCCTAGCCACCCAACTCCCCACCTAGCCACCCAACTGCCCACCTAGCCACCCAACTCCCCATCTAGCCACCCAACTGCCCACCTAGCCACCCAACTCCCCACCTAGCCACCCAACTGCCCATCTAGCCACCCAACTGCCCACCTAGCCACCCAACTCCCCACCTAGCCACCCAACTGCCCACCTAGCCACCCAACTCCCCACCTAGCCACCCAACTGCCCACCTAGCCACCCAACTCCCCACCTAGCCACACAACTCCCCACCTAGCCACCCAACTGCCCACCTAGCCACCCAACTCCCCACCTAGCCACCCAACTGCCCACCTAGCCACCCAACTGCCCACCTAGCCACCCAACTCCCCACCTAGCCACCCAACTGCCCATCTAGCCACCCAACTCCCCACCTAGCCACACAACTCCCCACCTAGCCACCCAACTGCCCATCTAGCCACCAACGATCCACCTCCGCTTATCTCCGCTCCAGCCTAAAGTAAAAAATGATTAAAAAACAAAGCTCCATGTTTTGTGCACAATAAAACAACATTGCGAGCGTGCGAGCGTAAATACGAGCATTTTCACTAGATTTATTTATATCAAAAGCAAAAATAGAAAATGACACGTGGTGCACAATATGTTGACACGACCTTTATACCGCCTCCTCTTATCCCGTTCAGAATCCGCTCTCTACTCTACCCACCCTACTCCTTCACTCTACCCATTCTACTCCTTAACTCTACCCATTCTACTCCTTCACTCTACCCAACCTACTCCAACACTCTACTCAACCTACTACTACGCTCTACCCAACCTACTCTTAAATTATTACCGTATTATTATTACAGGTCAAGCAAGATGAGGAAATGAAAATTAATCGATTTTAGGTTTGCATGACCTGAGGAAATTGGATACAAAAAAGTGTATAGAAAGGATCATTAAAATAATAATGCTGACACGACACTGAGTGCGCATGCAACGTTGTGTGGTGGGGGGGGGGCCGTAGCCCAGCGGTAGCGCAGCTGCTCTTGTGTGCCGCGACCCAGGCTCGATTCCAAGTGCAGCCACATTAATTAGGTAACTCTTTAGCAAGCATCCCCCAGCAGACAGCAAGCAGCTTGCTGTCCGCGGGTGCATCCGCGGAAAGTATATTGTGCATCAATAGTCATATTAAGTCATGTTAGAAAGAAAAATCCATCGTGTTTTTTTCCTTTACTGTTTGTCGAATATGCTGCGTTATTCTTCAATACGCGAAGACGAAATTAGTAGATTGAGCTCAGATGAGCTCGATTTCATCACGCATCTTGATCCTCGGGACCATGTCGACAGAATCGGTCAATGGACAGGGCTGACGGATGAGCAAGAGAGGCTAATTGATGAGGAACTACGCAATCCTACGCCGGAAGATCACGTTGGAAACCTGTTTCGTTAATTGACCGAAGAAGAAGAAGCTGGCCTACATCATGTGGAGCAAGAAAGTAAACGGAAGTCGACAGTTAAGCAAACTGAATTGCATATTCGCAAACTAAAAGAGTTTCTACGCGCGGATAATTTACCTGACCACATCGAGAATATGCCAGTGAGGTATCTCAACTCCTATCTACGCCTGTTCTTCGTTCAGTTTAACTTTAATCAATCAAACTAAGGTCAGAAGGTATACCGCGTGAGAAATCGAGACTTGTCAATGGACTATTTATCTAATGTTTATCTCATGTTAATGTTAATATCTCATGTTAATGCTAATATTAGCTCAAAATATACACATAGTTTCTTTGTGCCCACTTGGGGCCATAGACAACTTTTGCAGGCGGGCAGACATCGTTGCTTTCACCCTCGTTTCGGCAGGCTTAGGACTGCTACAATTGCATTTTTGTGGAAAAGAGTCTGGGGTGTGAAGAACCGCCCAGTCACGAGTGTACATTGTCTTGGGGAAGAGAGTCTAGCGTGTGAGGAACCGCCCAGTCACGAGTGTACATTGTCTTGGGGAAGAGAGGCTGAGGTGTGAACAACCAGTTAGTCACGAGTGTACATTGTCTTGGGGAAGAGAGTCTGGGGTGCGAACAGCCAGTTAGTCACTAGTGTACATTGTGTTGGGGAAGAGAGTCTGGGGTGTGAAAAACCGCCCAGTCACGAGTGTACATCGTCTTGGGGAAGAGAGGCTGGGGTGTGAACAACCAGTTAGTCACGAGTGTACATTGTCTTGGGGAAGAGAGGCTGGGGTGTGAAGAATCGCCCAGTCACGGGTGTACATTGTGTTGGGGAAGAGAGGCTGGGTGTGAAGAACCGCCCAGTCACGAGTGTATATTGTCTTGGGAAGCAAATAGAGAGCAAATGTGAGATTCAGATTTGGTTTCTGGTTTTTAATGTACATGGAATTGAGTATATCGAGCCTAAAGTGAGTCCCACAATGATCAATGATTTTGAACTGCTAGAAAATGAAGGGCGGCCTGTGCTGACGCCGAAGGCTTCCCAGGAACGCAGCTGGCTGAGGTAGGATCGCCAGGAGTTCTCCGCCAGGTCGAGGCGGGCACAGGTGTCCGGCGGACGCAGCCGAGGGACGGGCGGCGTCTCCGGAGGGCGAGGTCGACCTGCAAAAGGATGCGAGTAGTAGAGAACGCGAACTCAAGCGGGCAGATCACGAGCTCCTGCTTTCTGAATGTGAGGGAGCCATTCTCCATAGTGGCGACCAACTGCTCCTGACTGGCTGGGCCGGGTCCTCTGGATAGCTCGATGTGGTCTCTGACGAGATGCAACTTGCAAGTCGGAGCCTGACAATTAGCGGCATGAAGCTGAGCCGCCTCCCTTATCCTAGATTCAAAAACCTCGTGCAACTGCAGACCGGCATGTGAATTTTTGCTCACCTGATGATGATGCTGGCGGGACTGAGCCGTCAAGCGCTGCTGAGTGCGAAGCTGTTGCTGAAGATCCCGACGACGGCCTTGCAGTTCGAGCAGCGCCACATCCTGCTGCAGCGCCGCCAGCCGGTCGCTCCCCGCCCCCGGAGGCGCCTCGCCCGCGCAGCTGATGCCGTCCTCGGCTTCCGGAGCAGAAGAAGTATCTCGGAGTCGTTGAAGTCTTCGTCAGCTTGCTCTGAGCCGAGTGCAGTGGACAAGCGCTTGGTGTGCTGTTTTTTGCGGCCTGCAGTGTGGCCTCTGTTTTGCAGCTCAGCCTTGAGTTGGCGCACGTTGAGTCGCTTTGGGCTGGTACTCATGACGGTGGCTGAGCAAAAGTTGAGAAATGGCGGCGGAGACAAGCCGGGCCGGGTGTAGAGACTTTAAGCTGGCCGGCACAGCCAACACCCCCACACCTGCCCCCACACCTGAACCCCCGACAGAGTACAGATGCATGTACAGCGGCAACACCCGGTGCGTCTAACACACCCTACTCAGAGAGTAACCATTGCAAGAAAACGTAAAGAAAATACTGCATTTTTTAAGTTTGCAACTCGGCAAATAAGTCACTGTTGGTGTCCTCTTTCACAAATGTCGTAATATACTCACTAGAATTTATTTATGTCAAGTGGCTCGTATTTGAACGCATTCTGGTTTGGCATCAAACAGGGTTGATTCTGGACAGATCTTTATTTCTTTAGTAATCGAGTCTATATTTGAAAATACAGCAGATTTAGCATTGGATTAATCATTTTCACTAAGCACACTTTGCATATTAACTGAATTTGAGTTGCGCATAACTGGAGCAGCTCCAATCGCTGGAGTCTGGATTATTAAAATTCAAAGAATGTCTTGAATTAATATTTGGATTAAAAGTTTCGACAAAGTGAACTACTAATATCCTCTCAATTTAGAGCGTTTCCGAACTGAAGTGACGAAAAGTTCAGTTTAGTAACCCACACTAGGCGTAGAGCCTTCGAGAATCACTATTCTATGTCAAATGGTGACAGGCATTCACAAAACGTGCCATCTACATGGCGATGTTTGGTTTTCAAAGACATCGGACAGTCGTTCAGCAATTTAAATCCGTCCCCACCGCACGCAACACTTTCTCCCACGCCTGTATGTTCATAGTTACTGGGCTCTCCTTTCTGCCACAGACTGGGATCGATGGGGATCCGGCAGGTGTGCCAAAACCAGCCGCCTGCCGGTTCCTTGCTTCCGGGATCTTGACTGACTCCAAGGAAGAAGCTCGGGGAATTCCGTGGCCGTCTGAACCATCTGGCATGCAGCTCCCTCAAGTAAAAGTACTTGGCCCTGTCGATCGGCTCGGCCATGATGGTGAGTCCCCGCTCCGCGTTGCAGCTGGCCAAGCCCGAGTCCCAGCGACATGAGCGTGGCCGAGCAAGCTTGTACTTCACGCCACACCTGGCGAAGGATTGGGAAGAGAAGCGTTATCACCTTTGACTCTCGTAACAAGGACACTGCGTTCGATTCTCGATGTAACTGAAATTATTCTGGGGCTATTCGTGGAATTCGAGTTTATGAGGACCAACCCGAAAGCACAGAGTGACAAAGCACCGAGGGCGGCCAATGGGTCAGCAAAGCGGCAACACTTCCTACTCGCTTGCTGGCACACAGGCAACCCAAAAGACATCCCAGGGCGCTAAGCGAAGCAAAAACGCACGCACCTGTTATGATGAAAGTCGGCCGGACACAAGGCGCCCGGTCGCAAGCCCGGCTGTCGCCTCACGTACAGCTTGGCGGCGCGATTGCAGCTGCACTTGCGCACGTTCTTGCTGCACTTGTCAAACAAAAACAGTCTGCAGTGTCCACCCATCGTTGTGAAGGCTTGGCAGGTCTTGAATAAATTGCAGGCTGCTGCGCATCTCTTGCGTGCTTTTATGAAAACGAACCTGAAAACGTACTTGGACTCGATGCAGTCCCAGCCGAACTGTTCGAGCTTGGAATAGGTGTACAGTTTATATTTGGGCTGGAGTGGAGAGAGATGGAGTGGAGAGAGAAGAAAAAAGAGATGGTCGCGCGCTTCACCTTGGCATGATGCTGTGATTCCCAAGAAGCGACGAGATGAAATTCTTTCAAATGCGTTAGCTATTTGTTTAAGATTACAAGACTTGAGTGGGGTAAAGTGCGTAGGTAGCACAAGGACCACTAGAAGTTACTTGGATGTAACATACAAATTTTGCGAATTGCAAAGCTTTATTCAAAATCATTGAGGCAACTTCTAAATCCTGACACACCGGTACAAAAAGAATTCTATCACTTCAAAATTCCAATTTTTCTGTCCAAACGAACAGTAGGAGTCAAAAATCGCAGCTGTATTTGTTGCATTTAACCTCGCTTTCGGAATCTCTATACTTGGAATATCATCATGAAAAGCTTGGGACATAAGAGAACAAAGCTGCAAACAAAGTCATCAAAAAATTCATTTAATCTCACAAAGCCCTATTGAATCCACGGTACCCAGTCGTGGTGTAGCCCAGCTGGCATTGACAGACTGGGAACCTTCGGGTTGGAGATGCGGCACATCTGAAATGAACTAAAATATTCGTGCAGGTTTCTTTAAAGCAGCCAAATAGAATGTTTCTTAAAGGCAGGTATTGCTAAATTGCATTTAAACAAGCCAGACCTCATATAATTTTGCAATAGTTTTGTACGCTACGACTGTTACGTTCTGATACGAGTACTGCAGCGGTAACTTATAGTGGTACCTTGAAGCTATATGCACTGCATTGTTAGCAGATTAGACTTATTGTGTAAGACCGATAGCAGAAAATCCCCTCTCCTCTCTCCTCTCTCCTCTCCCCTTTCTTCTCTCTCCTCTCACCTCTCTCCTCTATCCTCTCTTCTACCTCATCTCACCTTCTCTCACTTTTTCTCATTTCTCCTCTCACCTCTCACCTCTCACCTCTGTCCTTTATTCCCTCTCCTCTACTTTGTCTATCTTTCTTCTCTCTTCTTTATTCCTGCATCCAGATGACTCATTCACTAATCCAAGCTATTCTACATGTATAATCCATTTCCCAGCCTTTAATTTTAACTTCAAAAGACCAAAAAATTTCGACCATAAATTCTCTGTACATTCTACTAATTGGAAGTAGCATATAATATGAAAAAAACGTTTTAATCAAAATCAGCAAAATACGGTCTTTATAAACTACGTTATACGAGTATAAGGTACTCATGTTATATAAGTAACACTGTCATAATGACCAATTATAATTTCAAAAAAACTGTTTCAAAAAACCAAATTGGATGATTAATTTTGACGCTAATCAATTTAGTTTTTTTTTAATTTGCAGACAGAACGGCAAAGTTGGCTGCAATTTCTGGAGCTCACAGTGGAGAAGAGAACAGTTGATATTTATTGTCTCATAAATGCAATTGGGGGACTGGGATACCGCTGGCATTTCAATGTGAATTGCTCGGTAAGAATAAGGCAGAGGAGAACCAATTATTACGCCGTAAGATCTCCTAAGGCATGAGGCTCTGCGCCTTCCTCCAGCTCGCCCACTCTCTCTATCTTCCCTACTCATTCCTAGCTCTTATTCCTCTCTCTGCTATGCTAATGTACTACCATGCCCCTATAGTGACCGAATTTTACTGCTTGTCTGGTTACCTGTCTGTCTGTCTGTCTGTCTGTCTGTCTGTCTGTCTGTCTGTCTGTCTGTCTGTCTGTCTGTCTGTCTGTCTTAGTGTCTGTCTTAGTGTCTGTCTGTCTGTCTGTCTGTCTGTCTGTCTGTCTGTCTGTCTGTCTGTCTGTCTGTCTGTCGGTCTGTCTGTCTTAGTGTCTGTCTGTCTGTCTGTCTGTCTGTCTGTCAGAGTGTCTGTCTGTCTGTCTGTCTGTCAGAGTGTCTGTCTGTCTGTGTGTGTATGTCTGTCTGTCTGCCTGTCTGTCTGTGTGTCTGTCTATCTTTGTCCTTCACTGTTTGTTTCAGTTTCTGTATCAGTGCCTGTATGAGTGCCTGTATCAGTGCCTGTATCAGTGCCTGCATCAGTGCCTGTATGAGTGCCTGTATCAGTGCCTGTATCAGTGCCTGTATGAGTGCCTGTATGAGTGCCTGTATGAGTGCCTGTATCAGTGCCTGTATGAGTGCCTGTATCAGTGCCTGTATGAGTGCCTGTATCAGTGCCTGTATGAGTGCCTGTATGAGTGCCTGTATGAGTGCCTGTATGAGTGCCTGTATCAGTGCCTGTATGAGTGCCTGTATGAGTGCCTGTATAAGTGCCTGTATCAGTGCCTGTATGAGTGCCTGTATCAGTGCCTGTATGAGTGCCTGTATCAGTGCCTGTATCAGTGCCTGTATGAGTGCCTGTATCAGTGCCTGTATCAGTGCCTGTATCAGTGCCTGTATCAGTGCCTGTATCAGTGCCTGTATCAGTGCCTGTATCAGTGCCTGTATTCGTACTTGTCCTTATCCTGTCCTTTCATGCCTGCACGCATGCCAGTCAATACGTGGCATTCGGGTTCAGCCGAGCCATGCCAAACTATATCAGTCAGCCGGTCCCAAGCCAAGCCACCAGCTCCGGCCATTATTCAGTGAGCAAGTCGGTAGTGAACTCAAGCCCCGCTCAACATTTAAGAAATTTAGCAATTAAAATTACTTGAAGCTCTCTGCCATGTGAGCTCCCTACCCCATTGCTGGCTTGAGCTGAGCTGCAGGAAGCAATATGCTGCCAGTGTTGGAGCAGGAACCCAGCCCAGAGCTGGGCCAGTCTGCAATCAATTGGAATCCAATAAATGGAATCAGCCTTCGAAGGCAATAAAAAGTGTCGTCTTCAATTTCCTAAATATATATACACGTAGGAGGGTATCTGTCCTTTCTTGAATTGCTAGGATCTGCGATCCGAAACACGGTAAAAGGCAGGAAGTCAAAAAAGCATTGTAGAATCCCTAAATTTTCCCGAACGTTTCCGCTACGAGGCGCGGTGGTTGGCTGGGGAAGCAAAATTTCCCCAATAAATATGGGATCCGACTCGAAGTGGAGTAGTGATTTCAGCTCTGCAGCCACCAACTGACAATTTCTTGAGGGCTCGGAGCTGCTCAAGTGCGGTGAGTTTGACATTGCTGGATTCTAGCGAGATTTTTATTGTCTCATTGTCTCATCTATTGTCTATTGACATCTTGCTTGATGTCTCACTGATTCTCCTCTGACCCTCACTCGATTTTCCTTTGGTTCTTGCTTGATGTCTCACTGATTCTCCTCTGACCCTCACTCGATTCTCATTTGGTTCTTGCTTGATGTCTCACTGATTATTCTCTGACTCTCCTCGATTCTCATTTGGTTCTTGCTTGATGTCTCACTGATTCTCCTCTGACTCTCCTCGATTCTCATTTGGTTCTTGCTTGATGTCTCACTGATTCTCCTCTGACTCTCACTCGATTCTCCTTTGGTTCTTGCTTGATGTCTCACTGATTCTCCTCTGACTCTCACTTAATTCTCATTTGGTCTCACTGATTCTCACTGAACATTCTCACTGACTTGATGTCTGACTAAAGTTGTCAAGGCTCAGCACAGAACCCCCGTCGCCAAACTCCAGATGGAAGTCAAAAATGCAGCAGCGGCCCCCAAATCCAACGGAGACCCTCCGCAGTTGCAGTCGCCTCGGCGACACCTGTCGCTGCTGCGGTCCAACCTGCTGCGGACGGTGAACTACTGCCTGCTGTTCTCCCTGGTCGGCATGTCGGACGCCAGCTTGGGGGCCGCCCTGCCTGGACTGGCCTGTCTGGCGAGAACAAGCGAGCAGAGAATCGCCTTCCTGTTCCTCTTCCACGAGCTGTCAGTGCTCATGGTCACCCTGGCGGTGGGCTGCCTGAATAGAAGGCAAGTTCAACACAAATAATGAGACAAATCATCACTGATGGCAGACACAAATCATCACTGATGACAGACACAAACCATCACTGATGACAGACACAAATCATCACTGATGACAGACACAAACCATCACTGATGACAGACACAAATCATCACTGATGACAGACAGACACAAATCATCACTGATGACAGACACAAACCATCACTGATGACAGACAGACACAAACCATCACTGATGACAGACAGACACAAATCATCACTGATGACAGACACAAATCATCACTGATGACAGACACAAATCATCACTGATGACAGACAGACACAAATCCTCACTGATGACAGACAGACACAAATCATCACTGAAGACAGACAGGCACAAATCATCACTGATGGCAGACAGACACAAATCCTCACTGATGACAGACAGACACAAATCATCACTGATGGCAGACACAAACCATCACTGATGACAGACAAACACAAATCATCACTGATGGCAGACACAAACCATTACTGATGACAGACACAAATCATCAGTGATGACAGACACAAATCATCACTGATGACAGACAGACACAAATCATCACTGAATACAGACAGACACAAATCATCACTGATGACAGACATAAATCATCACTGATGACAGACACAAATCATCACTGATGACAGACACAAATCATCACTGATGACAGACAGACACAAACCATCACTGATGACAGACAGACACAAACCATCACTGACGACAGACAGACACAAACCATCACTGATGACAGACAGACACAAACCATCACTGACGACAGACAGACACAAACCATCACTGATGACAGACACAAATCATCACTGATTGCAGACAGACACAAACCAACACTGATGACAGACAGACACAAATCATCACTGATGACAGA
Organism: Macrostomum lignano; assembly: GCA_002269645.1. Taxonomy (NCBI): domain Eukaryota; kingdom Metazoa; phylum Platyhelminthes; family Macrostomidae; genus Macrostomum; species Macrostomum lignano. The sequence continues at coordinate 150,776 of NIVC01002101.1, read as the reverse complement.
CAGACACAAATCATCACTGATGACAGACACAAATCATCACTGATGACAGACACAAATCATCACTGAGCAACTCTCCCAAAATCTCAGCGCTGACTCAAGAGGCAAAATATTCTATCCATTCACATAAATATTCGAAAACGGGCTCCAAAATATTTAATCTGCCATTTTTCAATCAAAGCAAGCTATTTCATATTCGCACTAATCTCTTAATCCGCCTTTGTGTAATTTTTCAAAGAAATGAAAATTGTCAATAGTCAAAGAAAGCCTGAAATAAAATCATTTCAATCCCCAGCCTAATAATTTTCAAACTAAAACCCACCCTCAAAATTCGATAAAATTGCAGGAATTTCTTCACCGTGGAAACGCGTCGAGGCAGGTCAGTTTTCTGGGGAGATTTTCTAAGGGGATTTCAGATTTGTTTCGAGGATTTCAGAGCAGCTCAAAGGTAGACAGGTCTGACTCTCGTGCCGCGATTCCTGATTCTCCCGAAGGCACAGAGAGTGTTCATCGCTGACGATTAGAAAGTCCGAGAGGCCGATATGTACACCAAAGGAAGTTATTCGTCCGGCACAGTACGGATGTGGATATGTAATAAAAACTTGTAAAACACAGGGAATACTCAAAAAAGTAGTGTATAGTTCACTTTTAGGCTAGAACTTTGGGCAAAAAATACTTGGGCATAGTCTACATGTCATTGCCCGATCCAGCAGTTTTGTATAATTTTTACCTTTATTATATTTCGTTCGATACATATCGGTATGTTTTGGTTTCACAGTAAACAGTAGTCTTAGTACAGTCAAAATTAATAACGATATTTGCTGTTCTATAACACAAACGCCAAAGTAAGGACTTAGAGTTATTACAATAACACTTGGAGTTGTAACAATAAAAAAGTAGAGTCTTCACTACAGACTCGAACTCAGTACTGACACTCTAACATCACGCTAGTATACCTTGCTAGAAAAGATGCGCAGAGTGCCAACTCACGCAGCTCAGCCGGTACCGGACGAATAGTCACTGCCAACTAAGAATCATAAAGCAGAATGGAGGTTTTCATTTTTTCAGCACAAAACTTTGTTATTGCTTTTGATAGGACGCAGGCGCAGTGTTCATCTTTTGATATGCTGTGCCTTTCTTAAAGCTTATAGTTTAGAAAATTGGGGTACTAGAATATAGATGTGTCAATTATAAAAATATAGTACAGATAGACTCTGTCAGCTAGCTGTCAGCTATGAAAACAAAAAGGTCCTTTGAGTATATACTCAGCAACATTGAGAAGTTTCCACATGCTCCAGTGAGCAATCTCTCTTGGACTATTCTGAAATGAAAAATACGAGGAAACTGATTGGGGTAGCTTTAATCCGTCCAACTCTCGCACAAAGCCCACCCCACTTCATTCCCCAACTAGCTTAGTTGCGTCACTCGCAAAGATTGAGAGACTTTACCTGCACTCTCAAATGTGGCGACCACAGACGGAATCCACTGTGATGGCGACTTTTCAATGTTGCTGAGAACACTGGACCTGCCTCCTACTGAAGGCAATTACAATGTTTGTGCTCAAAAAATGAAAACCTTCATCTCCGGAATGCACTATTTTCGGTAAATCCTGCCTGATCTTAAAAGTTTTCCAAGAAACCGTAGTTGTCTCCTCTTCTACTTGAGTTTTCCACACCCTGTGTGAGCGTGTGTATGCATACTTATCTTATAACTTATGAGAGTTGCATGAAGGTGAGCCGTCTCCTGAGCAAATTACAAGTGCATTAACACCTGTACTCTCTCTTGTGACTCTCTAATCGTCCAGGCATGTACACTGTCTGTGCTTTGGAGGGATAAATTTAGCGGAATCAACCAGAGTCAGGCTAGACGCGTTTACACCAGCAGAGCTGCTCCGTCATAAAGGACCCAGGCTACTCAGCTGACTATTTAAAGAGCCTGAACAATAGATTCCTGTCTCGCTGATGCACCCGGCAGGCTGGGAGTCCACCTGCTGCTGCTGATGGTGGCCACCCTGATGCCCTGCTGCTTCCTGCTGGTGCCGCTGTGTCGCAGCCTCACCGGCCTGGCCTTCGCCTTCAGCGCCATGGGGCTGCTGGAGGGCTGCCTGGAGTTCTTCTGCAACGCGCAGCTGCTGCAGCTCTACAGAAGCCAAGCCGGGCCATTCCTGCAGGCCATGTTCTTCTGCCAGAGCCTGGGCGCCTTCGTGTCGCCCCTCATCATCGGCGCTTTCCTGTCTCACCCGGCGCCGCACGAGTGGCTGAACTGCACCCTGCCTGAGGCGGAGGCCGCGGCGGCTGCTGCACCTCCGGCAGCTCGCGAGGTGTCCTCGGCCACAGTGTACACAGTGGACGACGAGCTGGAATCAGTGCTGTCCCGAGTTCGATACCCCTTCTTTGTGATCGCCGCTTTTCAGGTGAGAAATTTAAGAAATTTCAAGTTCAAATTTTTGGTTTGAAATTGCAATTCGCAGCACCGCACTTTGCAGGCTCCGATAATGGTATCAATGTGCGTGCTAACCTTCAAGGAGATGCTCAGAATTAACAGGACAGAGATGGAGATTCTCACGGATGATGGTGAGGCTGGAGTGGCCGTTATGTTTAGATATTTTTTTATGCAATCCTACATAAGATCCATGCCTCCGAGTCTTAGTTGAATATTCCAAATCAGACAACCTGCTTCTAAACCTGTCTTAAATCTCTAATCACCTGTCTCAGATCCCTAATCACCTGTCTCAGATCCATAATCACCTGTCTCAGATCCCTAATCACCTGTCTCAGATCCCTAATCACCTGTCTCAGATCCATAATCACCTGTCTCAGATCCCTAATCACCTGTCTCAGATCCCTAATCACCTGTCTCAGATCCCTAATCACCTGTCTCAGATCCCTAATCACCTGTCTCAGATCCATAATCACCTGTCTCAGATCCATACACCTGTCTCAGATCCCTAATCACCTGTCTCAGATCCATAACCACCTGTCTCAGATCCATAATCACCTGTCTCAGATCCCTAATCACCTGTCTCAGATCCCTAATCACCTGTCTCAGATCTCTAATCACCTGTCTCATATCCCTAATCACCTATCTCAGATCCATAATCACCTCTCTCAGATCCCTAATCCCCTGTCTCATATCCCTAATCACCTATCTCAGATCTCTAATCACCATTTTTAGATCTCTAATCACCTGTCTCAGATCCCTAATCACCTGTCTCAGATCCATAATCACCTGTCTCAGATCCCTAATCACCTGTCTCAGATCCCTAATCACCTGTCTCAGATCCCTAATCACCTGTCTCAGATCCATAATCACCTGTCTCAGATCCCTAATCACCTGTCTCAGATCCCTAATCACCTGTCTCAGATCCCTAATCACCTGTCTCATATCCCTAATCACCTATCTCAGATCCATAATCACCTCTCTCAGATCCCTAATCCCCTGTCTCAGATCTCTAATCACCATTTTTAGATCTCTAATCACCTGTCTCAGATCCCTAATCACCTGTCTCAGATCCCTAATCACCTGTCTCAGATCCCTAATCACCTGTCTCAGATCCATAATCACCTGTCTCAGATCCCTAATCACCTGTCTCAGATCCATAATCACCTGTCTCAGATCCCTAATCACCTGTCTCAGATCCCTAATCACCTGTCTCAGATCCCTAATCACCTGTCTCAGATCCATAATCACCTGTCTCAGATCCCTAATCACCTGTCTCAGATCCATAATCACCTGTCTCAGATCCATAATCACCTGTCTCAGATCCATAATCACCTGTCTCAGATCCATAATCACCTGTCTCAGATCCATATTCACCTGTCTCAGATCCATAATCACCTGTCTCAGATCCCTAATCACCTGTCTCAGATCCCTAATCACCTGTCTCAGATCCATAATCACCTGTCTCAGATCCCTAATCACCTGTCTCAGATCCCTAATCACCTGTCTCAGATCCCTAATCACCTGTCTCAGATCCATAATCACCTGTCTCAGATCCATAATCACCTGTCTCAGATCCATACACCTGTCTCAGATCCCTAATCACCTGTCTCAGATCCATAATCACCTGTCTCAGATCCCTAATCACCTGTCTCAGATCCATAATCACCTGTCTCAGGTCTCTAATCACCTCTCTCAGATCCCTAATCCCCTGTCTCATATCCCTAATCACCTATCTCAGATCTCTAATCACCATTTTTAGATCTCTAATCACCTGTCTCAGATCCCTAATCACCTGTCTCAGATGACAAATCACCTGTCTCAGATGACAAATCACCTGTCTCAGATGACAAATCACCTGTCTCAGATCCATAACACCTGTATTGAACCGGTCCAAAATAACTCATAAACATAAATCCAGTATCTTTGCCGTGCACTTTAAGACCAAGATGAAGCTGAAGATGCTGATCCAGTTGCAATCAGCTCGTCAGCCACCTGCTGCATCCTGTTGTTTGCTTCGCTGTGCGCTTTCGCACTTGATGGCATTCTGGTGAGTGACAGCCAAGGTTGCTGAGTTCTTGTCATGCCGTGTCTCCCTCATCCACCCCTCTCTACCCTCCCGTGTCTCCCTCATCCTCTCTCCTCTCTACCCCCGGTGTCTCCCTCATCCTCCCCTCTCTACCCTCCCATGTCTCTCTCATCCTCCACTCTCTACCCTCCCATGTCTCTCTCATCCTCCACTCTCTACTCTCCCATGTTTCCCTCATCCTCCACTCTCTACCCTCCCATGTCTTCTTCATCCTCTCTCCTCTCTACCCCCGGTGTCTCCCTCATCCTCCACTCTCTACCCTCCCATGTCTCTCTCATCCTCCACTCTCTACCCTCCCATGTTTCCCTCATCCTCCACTCTCTACCCTCCCATGTCTTCTTCATCCTCCACTCTCTACCCTCCCATGTCTTCTTCATCCTCTCTCCTCTCTACCCCCGGTGTCTCCCTCATCCTCCCCTCTCTACCCTCCCATGTCTCTCTCATCCTCCACTCTCTACCCTCCCGTGTTTCCCTCATCCTCCACTCTCTACCCTCCCATGTCTTCTTCATCCTCCACTCTCTACCCTCCCATGTCTCCCTCATCCTCCCCTCTCTACCCTCCCATGTCTCCCTCATCCTCCCCTCTCTACCCTCCCATGTCTCTCTCATCCACCCCTCTCTACCCTCCCATGTCTCTCTCATCCACTCCACTCTCTACCCTCCCATGTCTCTCTCATCCACCCCTCTCTACCCTCCCATGTCTCTCTCATCCACTCCACTCTCTACCCTCCCATGTCTCTCTCATCCTCCCCTCTCTACCCTCCCATGTCTCCCTCATCCTCCACTCTCTACCCCCTGGTCTGTCAATTTGCAGGGCAGCTACAGCAGCCTGATCTTCGCATTCTCCATGCGAACTCTGAGAACTCGAGAGGATAGAGGCAAAACTGCCTACCTGCCAGCCACTTTCTGGGTGCGTACAGCTGATACGCTTACGAAGCTCTTGTTGTCTGGCCTTTTATTAAATTAAGATGCAAGAATATTAACCATTGATATGAATAAAAATTATACACAGGGCTTCACTCTGATTGGCCGGCTTTCGGGCATATTTTTAAGTCTCAAGCTGAGTAGCATTGGCATCCTGTCTATCGATATGGTGAGTAGGACTTATGCTGGAATTGCAACTATAGTCTTAAGGATAGATTTGTTATACTTTTGTGATAGGTGTTTTTAATAAAGAAGCTACATGTTACGCTTAACTGTGAGTAGACTATGGTGAAGGGGTTGTGGTGGTGGTTAGAGCGTCTGATTCACGACTTGAAGGTCGGGGGTTCGATTCACGATCCAACTGGAACTATTTGTGCCCTTTAGCAAATAACTTGGCTACGGTTTGATTTCACATTCAGATGAGAATGACGTCATATTTCGATTAAACTGACAATAAAAAATGGTGTTAGATCGATGGCTTACTTTTTACTATAAGTATTCAAATGAGCAGAGGCTGGATAATATTTTCTATTTTAGTGAAAATTACGTCGAAATCTGATTAGAATTTTATACAAAAACTATAGATATGTTGAACTTTTTACTTCAAGTAGACAAATGAGCGTATTTGTACAAAATCAAAGGTCGGCCTGGTCGCGTCGGCAATGCTGTTTGTGTTCGGGCAGGACAGCATCGGGCTGCTGTTTGCAGCCACGGCAGCTACAGGGTTTTTCGTCAGCCACTGCATGCCGGCTCTGCTGGCACTGACTGAGCAGCTCATTCGGGTCACCAGTGAGTTCCACTTGATGCAACGCAATTATACTTTAATTGGTTGTTATTCTTTGTAGAAACTCTAGCGGATAATTGAGTTAGAGGCTAATGAAAATCAACTTCCCATTGATCATTGGCATCTCTTGGCCGATTAAGCGATGCACTGCAGGCTGCCGTCAAAGACCCGCCAAATTTGCCATTTGCAGAGGACGCCACACTTTGCCTGGTGTCTTCAGCCGCTCTTGGAGAGGCTGTGCTTCCAGTGGTGATGGCTGCGGTGAGTTTGGGATTGCTGGCAACCAAGGGGATCATAGAGAATATCTCAGGTAACCAAGGGGCTCATAGAGAATATTTCAGGTAACCAAGGGGCTCATAAAGAATATCTCAGGTAACCAAGGGGCTCATAGAGAATATCTCAGGTAACTAAGGGGCTCATAGTGAATATCTCAGGTAACTAAGGGGCTCATAGAGAATATCTCAGGTAACCAAGGGGCTCATAGAGAATATCTCAGGTAACCAAGGGCCTCATAGAGAATATCTCAGGTAACCAAGGGGATCATAGAGAATTTCTCAGGTAACCAAGGGGATCATAGAGAATATCTCAGGTAACCAAGGGCCTTAAAGAGAATATCTCAGGTAACCAAGGGCCTCAAAGAGAATATCTCAGGTAACCAAGGGCCTCAAAGAGAATATCTCAGGTAACCAAGGGGCTCATGAGGCCAGTGGAGTGCACGGTTATCGCAGACAGAGTATGCGTGGTTTACCTTTGCCAAAATACTCCAGGCAATGCACGGCATCAGCTCGGGTGCCTACCCCATCGGTCACTTCATATTTGTGCTGCTGGCGTGCTGTCTCAGCTGCCTGTACATGGGGCTCGGGCACAGCCTCGTGCCGCGCCCAGTCGGCCCAGCTCAGTCAGCTGCAGAGCGACTGTTTCTAAGCGAGACCAGGCGGACATCAAAGTCGGCGGGGGGTTTGTCGAATAATGGATTGGCTGCTGCCGCGATGGCACCTGATGAGCAGCTGCGAGGTCCGCCAGCAAACTACGGTTCTCAGTTCAATGAAGCGCAGTAGAGCTGATCGAGTTAACAAGCCTTGCAAATTCATCTTTATACACAACTATATATATAGAAATTGGTTCGTTTATTCATATTGAATATTTTAGTAGTTTAAGGCTGCAGACACGTTATACAGAAAAATCACGGACCGTAAATTTTTTCAAAATTGTGTGCATCAAGGTAGTGGGTGTGCTAGTGAATGTGTTACATGCACTTGTTGGGAATCTTTGGATCTACATAGGAAAACTGACTTTAAACAATAACATCATGGGAACCATTTGACTATAAGGAAAAGTTGAGAATTTCTACTATAGTTAGGAATTGTTATCTTAATTACACTATAATAAGCTGTGTACTAACCGCGACCAAGTCTGCTTAACTGGGGGCATCTAAATAACAGCCCATAATGAAAATTTATTTTCAACACACAGATTCTTGTAATGGGATTTTTGTATTAATTTTTATTTTAACTTTCTTCACGCACTGTACTACTCATGGTATAAGTCTAAGTATAGTCATTATAAATTAATTGCTTCGCTAATTATTTAATTAGGAAATCAAGCGGTGAAAAGGGATGCACGGCTGACTGACTGTTTTAATAGCTTCTCAAGACGTCAACTTGCTAATTTTTCCCAGAAAATGTTTTCATTCGAATTTTATTAATTAGAGACACAACAAATTTGCATTCTTTCCCCGTTGCTTTCAAAAACTCGTTGAGATTCATAATAACAATTTTGTTTAATTGAAATAAAATGCCTACTGGTTTCGGTTACACGTATAGCTGGCTTTTCAAAGATGATCATATATCTTAACCGAACAATTAATTATGTACTCTTTAGTTTGCTTATCCGTACGAGTACGTAGTTATAAACTAGGATTTAAAAAAAGAAGACAAGCAGAAGACTGCGGCAGCATTCAACGAGCATCGATCGTCGACTCCGCCTCACTAGCTATAGTCTGGGGACCTATCATCTGGCCGTCCTGGATTTAGCGCATTCACTGGCTCACCTCCGAGGCTGACCTGCATTGGTGAAACACAGAAGGGACATAGAAGCGATTTTTTGAGAATTTGATAGAACTTTTGATCAAGTAAGAGTTGAGTCAGAGTTAATAAGTAAATGTTTTTTTGTTTTAACACTAGCTGATGCTTTTGCCATTAAAATATAGCTAACGAAATTACATAAGTAGCTAAAACTTTTAGCAGTAGAAAGACCAGGCTATTTTTCCCCATGGGGAAAGACCACGGGGAGTGCATTACAAATACACACGACCCATTTCACGATAGCTCGCAAACTGAATTACCGATTTTCGTTAAAGTCCACCACATGGATCAAAATTTTCTGCCTTTCCGACGAACTAACTTTCAAAGTCAGCCGACGTCAGCATCGTCGAGACATTCAACGATTCTTGTCGAAGACACTGGTGGCAAGGACAACCAACACTACACTGTATAAACCTTTATGGTGAATCATATTGGCTCAATAATCTGGGTCCATCTGTCAAAGAGGCCACAGCATCCCAGGCAACGAGGGTCCCCTTCATCACCGTCTGGAGCATCGGCGGCGACCGTCGGGACCTTCAACAAAAGCACCCGATATGCATAGTTTGTTGAGCCGACGTGGTTTCATGATGAGATTTTTTGAGCCAGTGTTGGTGGTTTTTGCCCCGAGGAGAATTGTTGAATATCTCAACAATGCCGATTTTTAATGATTCTCGAAGTTGCTTCATCGAATAGAGCGGAAAATGTTAGCCCGTGTTCTGGATTTTCATTGCAATTGGTTGAATATTTTTGGAGATACAGACAAAAGAAAAATGTGTGTATTTGAAATGCACCCCATGGTCTTTCTACTGTTGACAGCGCCAAACACTAACAATAGGGAAAGCTTAAACTCGCCTTTTCGTCTCGAGCTCAATTGTGATAGATTCAATAGACATTGTATCTCGGACATGCAATGCAAGGAAATGAGTTGAATAAAAAGGCGAATCAATCAATTGTGACCCGCTATGGGAATCAAGAGTTTTGCTACAGGGTGCCAAAATGAGCGTCAGTTTCAATTTTTTTCTTCAATTTTTCAATTGCAATGCGACAGCGAGGCCAAAGAGCCAACCGCGGGGTATAAAACCCCCGCCACGCAACCCCCCCCCCCCCCCAACACCGGGGTGGGGGAAGCCGCGGGGAGGGGCAGGGGTGGGCAGCGTACACAAACGCCAGTTAGCGCAGCCCGCGCAAACTAGCCAAAGATATCTTGGCTTTGTCCCCGCGCACCATAAAATCTATGGCGACGCCTACGTAGCCACATTTGTTTAAACTAACTCCCAGTAAATAGGAAAATAGTAAATAGGTTTTCCAAGAAACGAATATAATTTCTTCACAGTTTTTGGCTCATTCTATTGATCCTATTAGACTTTTACTACACCTAGAATCAGTCAATTTGAATAAAATCAAACCCCCGATTTTAAGAATTAAAGTTAACTCGAACATTGACTGTGAACTTCTGAAGCAAACAAAATTCAAATTTACAATCCTTGAGACTCTAAATGCAGGTGTGAGTAATATTGGCTAGCAAATTGCATTTTAAAGCTAATTTGGCACTAGAAATGCAATTATTTTTATACCTGATTTGATTTGTCAATGTCTCATGGAACTGTCTGACAAAAATAGCCTTAACCAACAAATACACAAGACAATACAATAGGCATTGCAACTGATCAAATTTAAAGCTGCCGTCAGTATCTTTGTCAATGAATTTGAAGAAAAAAACACAAATTAAAAAAAATAGCTCAATATAAATGCGACTCGTCAGCAAAAGCCCAACCCCTCTGCAGTGTGCTCAAATATTATCTTTTTTTCTAGCGTCGGTCAGCAACGCATTTGATGTCCCCCAACGCACTGACTCTGCTACTCAGCTGAGCACAACAGAGATTTTCTCAAATAGAAACTCATGAAAAAATGCAAGTTATGACGGCTCATAGTAATGTATATAATAGAGACAAGTGGTACCAGCATGGCAACAAACAGGTATTGCTTTAAAAATTTCCTGCAGTTATTCTTTAGCGAATTTCATCGCATTTTTTCTTATTTTTTAGTTGCAGGATTATATTCAGTTATTATGAATATTTTTCTATTGGACGCATAGCATGAAATTGTATAGTTTCAAATTACAGTAGAACTGAAGCAGATCAAAGTACATGTTGTACTATTAAACACAGAATGAGACGCGATAAAACAAAAGGTTGGTAAAGACATGCAAGCGATTCGAGGGTCCACAGATGCAGATAGGGGGTGTGGGCAGAAACACAAAATCAATTTGTTATAATACAAGCAAGAAAACAGAGTAAATGTAAGCGACAGATACTACTAACATACCCATGGTGGTTAACAACGACTGCATCTATTAATTTATTAATAATAAGCTTATTTGCAATTTTAAGAGCTCTACTGGGTCAATGTGCACAAGAGGTTCTGTGGGTCAATGTGCTTATGAGATTGTGGGTCAGTGTGGTCATGAGGTTCTGTGGGTCAATGTGCACATGAGATTGTGGGTCAGTGTGGTCATGAGGTTCTGTGGGTCAGTGTGGTCATGAGGTTCTGTGGGTCAGTGTGGTCATGAGGTTCTGTGGGTCAGTGTGGTCATGAGGTTCTGTGGGTCAGTGTGGTCGTGAGGTTCTGTGGGTCAGTGTGGTCATGAGGTTCTGTGGGTCAGTGTGGTCATGAGGTTCTGTGGGTCAGTGTGGTCATGAGGTTCTGTGGGTCAATGGGTTCACGAAGCTTTGCAGGTTAATAGATACCCGAGGCTGTGGGTCAATGGGTTCACGAAGCTTTGCAGGTCAATAGATACCTGAAGCTGTAGGTCAATGGGTCAAGCTGACCCGGTTGAGGCAATGGGTCAGACACCAATTGTATCAAATAAATCTGAACTTTAAACCAACACTAAAACCCAAGCATTGCAGTTCTCAGTCGCTGTGTCCCCACCACGAAGTGAATATAAAAAACAGCCAGTCAGCGCCAATTTCACCGCCAGTTTGCCAGTTTCAGTTAGTCAAAAATAGTCACAAAAAGTCCACCCAGAAAGCGGCAGTTCACAGCGCCAACTGGCTGATTGCGTCATTCCGTCGTTTGATAAGGAAGTTGCGCAGATCCTCGTTCGACCGACTGCTGCCAGGGGAGTCGCCGCCGCTGCCGCCGATGCCAGCGGCAACTCCGCCAGTCGGCGACGAAACTACCGAGGCGGAGCCTTCGCGCTGCTGCCGACGCTTCCGGTGCCGATGCTTGTGCCGCTTCTGCTTGGAATGCTGGCGGCGCTGCTTCTTGGCTTTGCGCTCAGACGAAGACGTCGGTTGCTGAGCCGTCGCAGCAGCAGCTGTCGATGCCGCGGCTGCCGCAGTCCGCTTGCCGGCCGTCACCACCGACACCATTGAGGTCGGCGCCAATTTACTGCGTCGCTGCTGCTGCTGCGGCGAAGACGACGAAGCGACCGACGACGAGGCAGAATTTGCCGAGTCGGCCGACACGGCGCGACGATGTCGAGACCGACCGGAGCGACCGCGACTGCGGCTCCGGCTGCGCCGATGCTCGCGCGGCTGCCGTCGGCGCTTCTTCTTGCGCCGGTCGGCTGCAGAGATCGAGGCCGACGAGCTCGAGCTCGAGCGGGAACGCGACATTCGGGGCGGCTCGCCCACGGAACTGCCTGCCGCCGCCGCTGAAGCAGCAGCCGGAACCGAAGCCGCCGAAGACACAGCAACAGCAGCAACAGCAGCAGAAGCCGAGGAAGACGGCGCCGTTGAAGCTGACGACAACTGCAACGGCAAAGACATCGGCGGCAGTGGCGGCTGCTGCTGCTGAGGATGCTGAGGAAGATGATGATGATAGTTCTGAAGCTGCTGATGGTGTGGCATCATCAAAGCGGCAGCCGGATTCGGGAAACCGGCACCAGCCCCGACCGAAACAGGAGCGAATGACGGATGCGGAGGCTGATACAGTTGAGGATGCTGCTGAGGATGCTGCTGCGGTGCCATCTGCTGCATAGGATAGCCAGCCTGGTTGATAAACACAGGCGGCCGAAACGACTGATTGATCTGCATCGCCTGCGGCGGCATAGAACGCTGATGAGGCTGTATTGGCGGATGCTGAGGCGGATGCAGAGGCGGATGCAATACTTGATGATGCTGCTGATGCTGAGGTTGTTGCTGCTTCTGTTGTTGCGGCTGTTGTTGCTTCCGCTGATGCGGCGGGCTTCTTCTAGCAGACGACTGACGACGATCTGAAGGCGATGACGATTGCGACACTGTCCTGGCCAGCTGCCGCTTGGCTCCTGATGATGAGGCGGACGAAGCAGCAGCAGCGTCATCGGGTGCAGCGTCAACTGGCGGCTCGTCGAACAGCAGGTCGGTGCAATCGTCCAGGACGAGCTCGTCCACAGAGTTGAAGATTTCTACTGAGGATTCCTCGTCGTCCTCCACAGCATCCTCCTTTGCTTCAGCCTTATCATCTTGGGATTGCTTTGCCTCCTCATCCGCTTCTTCTTGAACCGGCTGCTCGTCTTTCTCGTCGGCAACCGACGCAGCGGCTGAGGAGGCCACCGAAGGCGACGACGATCTGAGCAGCGATTCCTCCTCGTCCGTGTCCAGCGTGCACGGCGCCGATTCCACTGGCGGCGCCGTAGCGCCAGATCTTTGCTGCGGCGGGTTCGCCTCCTCGAATCCGTTGCCTAGCAACAGCGACGCCGAGGCTTGGGCGACGATTTTACTATCGGCTTTGCTCTTTTGAGCTTCGCTATCAGCATCCTCAGCATCCTCATCATCTTCATCATCGTCCTCTTCGACATCGTCTCGAATTCGATCAAATTTTCCGTGTCCTGTGAGTCGCTGCTGAGTCGCAGTTGCTAAGGGCTGCTGCGGCTGTTGTTGTTGCTGCTGCTGTCTCTGCGGCTGCTGGGTGACTGGAGCTCCACTGGCCGTGGTGGGAGCTGGCGGAACCACCGAAGCCGATGCAGGTTTGGCATCCCCCGGCCTGTGCTGCCGCTGAGTCAACACCAACAGGTTGGCCCGACGGTTGTGCTGGGAATAAATAAATAAGAAAGTTTGTTAGCTGGTGCTGTGACGTGAGGCCAGTGACAGAAGGTCCAGCCCCATATTAAAATTGTTATTGCTTTCGACAGGAAGCAGATCCACTTTTCTGATATGTTTTGCCATTTTAAAATTAGGATTTTATGTTGTGATCGGTTTTATGAATCTATTTGTTCATTCTTAGCTGAATCTGTAACAGTATAATTCAACAAAGGTGATAAAATGGATTCATAAAACCAATCAGTCGAGCTTTGCCATTTTTATAAGAAACAGGGGGGTTGTGTGCACCCTGGCGCACTTTAAGCGACATAGGCACACAACCGGCGAGAGGCATTACTGCCCATTCCGCCGACTCCCCTGAGCAGGCATACAAGCGCGCGGATACGTACGCAGGCACACACTCACACAGGAGTGTACAGCGGCCCTAACTTTATATTATCGTTAGGCATGTACACTTCACTGCGCCTTGGGGGGGGGTTGGCTCTCAAGGCCGTTAATTGCACGAGCAGAGCCAAGCCGAGATTCCAATTCAGCCCCAAATTAATGTGACTGCACTTGGAATCGAGCCTGGGTCGCTGGCACACCAGAGCAGCTGCGCTACCGCTGGGCTACGGCCCCCCTCGAGCTTTACCATGCATTTTTATAATATTTAGGTACACGAACTGTACATAGACCAATAATATTTATTCTACGTAGAATAGCAATAACAATTTTTGTGCTGAAAAAAGTTGATATCTCGTGACATCTTGTCGTTTAGAAACACTTCTTTCCTATTTGACCTGTGTGATCTGCAACGCGTCTGAAACAACTTTGGGGCGACACAAGTGACTGCGGGACGCTTCTTAGCCTTGGCCAACCATCCTTTCTTTTGTCCTAAGGGTAGTAGTAGTAGGGCAGAATTGAGCGTTAGAATTATACACGGGACAGTATGCTTTTACACTACTTTCAGTAGTTTTAACCAGGGAAAATAATTAGGGCTGGGGTAGATCGCGAATTTTGGGTTTCTTTATATGTATCGATTAGTGGGGCGCCTGTGTTAGTTTCAGTTTTGAAGACAATTAAACAGGAACCAACAGGAACAGGAGATAGGAGCAGGGCACGGAATACCGATAAGGTAGTCAATGCCAAGACAGTGCACTACAAGGTAGTCTATGCTAACTAACACCGCTAAAACTGCTTAACTAACTAACTAATATTTGGAATAAAAGGAATTGTTATTTTCGGTTTCCTGTGTTGTTCCTTTGATCGCTAACTACTAGGATTAGGGAAATCAGGAAGCCTGGTGGAGCAACCTACGCATAGCAAACAAACCAGTAGCCTAAACAGTAGCCTAGCCTAAACCAGTAGCCTTGTCCATAAGGGTAAATAAACGTGTCTTATAAAGAGCCCAGTTGAATGATCTGGCTCTCTACGTTTTTCTTCGCACTCGACTCAATTAGACACGCGACAATATGCTTTTACACTACTGTCAGTAGTTTTAACCAGGGAAAATAATTAGGGTTGGGGTAGATCGCGAATTTTGAGTTGCTCAGTACACAGAAACGCACCAATACTGTACACTGGCACGCATTTGCACATGGTCGCACTTTCTAATTGTCAGACGTGTGAACTCTCTGATTTCTCACCTGATAACTACCAGCTCGAGCATCGAACCTCTGCCCAGAAGCTGTAGCTGAAGCTGTAGCCGATGCAGTTGAAGGGGCAGCAGTTGCAGCCTTGATACTGTTGAGTTTCTGCTCAGGCTGAGCAATGGCAGGCTTGCTACTGACAGGCGGCTTGGCAACTGGAGCAGCGGCAGGTGCGGCCGGTTTGACTTTGCCACGCAGGCTGGCTAGTGCGGCAAGCCGGAGGCTCTCGAGATCGTCCTGTGAGTTCAGAGTTGAGCATTGTGGTGTAATGAAGATTTGGTTCATTTTTTGAATACCACAACATCTCCATCTAGGTATAAATTTAAATAAGAATATACGATTCTGATACATCACCAATGACATTGTATCAGATTTGTATTAATTACCATAATTACAATCCGTATTACATAAATTTCTCTGTAATTATTGCAATCAGGATTTGCATTTTAAAATGCAACAAAGTCTATACTTTGTTGACTTGTTTTAACTAGTGAAAAACTTATAGAAGTCCCTGTTTTCACATTGTTATTGTTGTGAAAACTTGTAAAAACTGATCAATTGACATTGTATTTGGCTGCAAGTTAGTTGCTAGTATTAGTTGCATCAAAATATTTTTCTTGTATTTAGACATGGTTCCACAACTCACTATAGACTCCAGGCAGTGACCCTATGTCTAACTACAAGTTGAATTTTTTACATTTTATTTTATAGCAAATGGATTTAGAAATTTTTCACAACAAACCAGTTACCAGATTTTCACACTAAGCCATTGTGCAATGAATTCTTTCTATTATGGTGTTTTGAAACTGTGCTCAACTCTTCAGTATTCTCTTACAATGCTGCTGCACTGCAATCTATTCTGCTAGAAACAAAGGCAAAGATAACAAAAAGGGCAACAGGTGAAAATAGAGAAAAAACGAAAGTGAAAAGGCTATTTTTAGCCTAAGGTCCTATGGTCAAGCTTGTAAGTGCATCTAAACTACTTGCTACTGCATTGGAGGACCTAGAAATTCTAGATACTGACACTGTTATATGAATTAACCTTGATGGCATAAAGATTCTATCTAAACAGATAACTCAGATAAAAGCTCAGATGCACTAGTTCTAACATTGGTCCACTAGCTACTGAGACTTTTAAAAATTGCATCATCTAGTACCATTTTTATTTGTTAAGAGGCTGCCAAGCTCTTTGAGATACTCAGCCAAATACAACTTAAACTCAAAGGGTTGCTAATCTTTTCAGATATTGTAGGTCTACAATATTCAGTCAGCTGACTTCAATACAAGCATGCCTGATGTCATGAAGCAATTGCTTAGAGAACAAAAGCAAACAAATTGGCTACTAGTAGCAGCTTTTGAAAAAAAACAAGAAGTGACAAACTCGATTCAAATTGAGAATATAGCTGAGTTTACCTACCACATTGGACAAATAGTTGACTTCAAATCAATTAATTATAGTGATCCCAACAACTGACATTCGCTCTAACATTTGTCACCATTGTTTATGGTAAACAAGCCCTCAAGGGTTGCTTGCTATCAAGCATAGGAATTACCAAGCAAAAGTTGTTTTCACTAGTTGAGTACAAAGATATATTGGAAGTAATAAAATGCTTTCTAAAATGCTTTTGGTATACAGTAGAATATCATGAGAATTAGGAACTTATACATGCAAAGTTTTACAACTTAACTAGTCTAAACATACTTTTTTAAACTACCAATGTTAGCAGTCTAATTTTTATCATTTCTTGTAGACTTAACTTGCTCACAAAGAATGTCATTACATCTCTTTGACATTTGCTTGCTTTATCTTGTTTATTTAAATTAAAGTGTATTTTTACAATTGTATATGTTAATATTTTCTTACTGACCTTTACTTGCAGATGTGACCTGCTTTCAAAGTATGCCATTACATCTCTTTGACCTCTTTTTGCAAAATGCAAACTACTCTTAGAGAAGACAAAATTGTTATTTTTCTCTGACTATTTTCTTTTTTTTAACTATTTGCCAAGTATTATATGATCCTGTACTTTGTCTTCGTTGCTATTTTATACTTTTTATTATTGCTTTGTATGTGTGTAAATTGTTATTCCATATTTATGTTCAGATATATAATAATAAAAAATCAGGTTATTTTGAACTGATAATGGTATTTGATAGCAATCCAACTTATCAAGTTAATAAGAAGTTTAACTATATTGATTTTTTATCTAGTGAGATTTATGTTGAATCTATTAGAATTTACAGTTTTTAAAAAGAAAACTTTAACTACACTTTGGAATTGGACTTTAGCTAATAAAATTGAATTAGAAAAATTATGTTTATTACAATTGGAAGTACTAAAAAAGAATAACATTTGGAATTTTTTAATTGCCAAAATTACAATTTTAATCAAATAATTTTAATTTATGCTATATTTTTTGTCCCATAGAAAGAGAAGAAAGAGATAAGAGAAAAAATTATATAGATAAGTGAGCCAAGAGAAGACATTAACTTTTAGTATGCTGAATTACTATTATAATGTTTAAAAGGATCTGAGAAACAGATTTTTGAGTTTTTAGCTCTTTAGGCTACATTTGGCCTGCAAGCTAGATTTTGCCAATCCTTAGTTTGCTTTACCATTAAAAGATGAAAATTATTAGCAAAAAGTACATAACTCACTCAATGCTAATGTGGTAGCTAATAAGGTTAAATGTTTGAGATATAGTTTATGGGCAAAAGTTGACAGAGACAAAGTAGTATAGTTTGTAGCTAAGGCTATTAATAGAGGGGCCATGGTTACCTAAATACTGAAACTAAGTTAAACTTGTTTGACAATTATTTGTAATATATATTCATGTGCTCTGTGCTCCATTTTGAGGCCTTGGATAATGGGCTCAGAGGCCAGAGTGAAGCTGTTTCAGGCAGATTGTCTTGCTATATAACACTGAGACCTAGACCCTGACAGATGCCTTTGGAGAGGCAGCAACCCAGTCAGCAAGATCAACACTGCACTCTATGCAATGGTATACCTGATATGGCTTTCTGACCTACTGCATAGGTAGCAACTTTGACTGCCTGGCCACATCATCTGCTCAGAGGCCTGCTGCCCTGAGCTGCTATACATTGTACTGCTACCCAAGTTTCAAGGACTATGTAGGCAAGACCAAGGGTGAATGGCATATACTAACAGGCTTTGACTGATTCTGGCTCATTAGACCAGGTATGACTTTTTAGGGCTATGGCCTAGAGATACTTTCTGATTCCCCCTTTGTTGGCTACTGCATGGTAGGGGCAAGCATTTTGTTGCTGTTTCATGTATACAACTTGTAAAATGCATTTTATTATTGGTTTCTCTCATTTTAACATGATAAAATTTTGTTATTGTTGTGTCTTTAACCAACAAATAAAAGGTGGAGGGTTAATAGAAAATAAAATGCAGCCAAACTAGAGTAGGCATCCACTAATACCAGTAGGTAGTGCCTGTCAATTGGACTGGCAAAGTTCATATAGACTCTGGTCCATAGGCCATCTGGCTTGGGCCATGATATGCGGAACTTTCTGTTCTGTGGCTTTGATGTCTTGCAGACTTGGCATGTTCCTACACTTGATTCTACCATCTTGTCCATCCGAGGCCACCAGTAGTGTTCTTGTAGTAGAGATTTTATGTGTACAATCCCAAGGTGCAATCCCATACCTGTGGGCCAAGATGCTGCTATTCCAACTGCCAAGAAGCTTTGCTTTCCACAGCTAGCCAACCTGACCTAGGCCCATACCAACTTGGCAGCCATGTGGGCTGCAAACTGGGTGAGGACTAATACAGCTGCACTGGACACTGATGTGCCATGGCTGGTAGGATTAGTAACTGCTGCTGCGTACTCCTGCGTGGCTCTGGGATGGGCCAGTCTTGAGGATGGTGATGTCATAACCAAGGCTGCGCCTGGCATGCTTGATGATGCAGGCAGAGACACAACCAAGCATTTAATAGAAAAAGACCAGGGCCACATGTGCCTAGCAGCTAACCTGGTACTAGGAACCAAAGTGATGTGGTGGCAAACCAACTACTATACAGGTGGCCACACCCTGCAAGGCTACATCTTAAAGGTACTGAAGACGTGGCCTAGGTTTGACGAAGCTTGGCTAGACATGTATATAGAAATGGTGCATACCATCAGCCTGGAGAAGAGTCTGGGCATTGATGCCATATTGATTTGGAGGATCTTGTATGAAGATCTTGGTGTCACCAAGAAAGCTGCCAAATGGGTACCACAAATCCTCTTGCCTGAGCAGAAGCAGCAGAGAATTGATTTTTGCAGAAATTTCCAGGATCAGTTCAAAGATGGAGTATCTGCAAACTTCCAGAACATCATCACAGGTGATGAAGCCTAGTTCCATCAGTATGACCCGCCAACTAAATCACAGTCAATGCTTTGGTCACTCAAAGAAGCCCTACCTCCCCAAAAGGTGAAGTGGATGAGGTCAGCTGGGAAAATCATGTTTGCAATTTTCTTCTAGCCCAGAGGCATCATGGCTTCAGTGCCAGTTGAACAAGGCCGCACTGTGACCTTTGATTGGTATGTGACTAGCTACTTGCCTGCTGTGTTCAATTCCATTGCACCAATGCATATGTATATTTATATGACTGCTAGGCTAGCTAACTTGGTCAATCTAGCCACTGAAAATTGTATTGGACCAAGGATAAGTCAAAAATTTCTATCCAAAAAGAATATAGAAGTACTACTAATTAGATGATAAGGCACTTAGCTTTAAGAAGACAATCATATTCCCTAGGTTTTTTAAGGTTGGAAATCTAGTTGCCAGCTGGCCCTTAGTGCTCAAAATCTAGATCTAGGTAACTTGTCATATTTTTATTCATTAACTATGTTGACAAGTTTATCATGGTTTGCATAGTGCGTAAACTAATATGTAATATAACAAAGTGTATTAAGCAAGAGATGGAAATAGAAGCAAAAGCAATAAGGCTTCAATTTATATGTGCATACAAAGTTAATTAAGTATTCTTTTTTATTAAATTACATTTATTAAAACTGATTAGAATTAAAATTGATTTTACCATTGCCAATGACATCCTGACAATTAATTGCAGTTCCTTAGCTACTTATTGAAATGGAAGATTCTTAGTTTCATTGTTTTAATTGTATCATCATTGTATCTTATATTTGATCATGTTGTACATGGTAGACTGCTGGGTGCTGCAGTGTGCTGCTGTCTCTTATCTAGTCAATCTACCAAAAAGACATTCTGCAACAATAGACAATCTGCCTATCTGGCAATAGTAAGGTAGACATTGTCACAATTAACAATTGTCATGTCTTGTGCCTAAAAACTAGCATTACAATGACATGGCTTAGCTCATTGCTTTTATAAATCTGTATTATCTGTGTACTAAGATAGCTGCACATACTGTACTTTGCTGAGGAAGTTACCAGTTGATAAATTTACTAGCACCCTAAAATCTAGTTTTAATGACTATTTTTAGCTACTTATTGGCAACTATACAAATTCTTGAAGATATTTCCAAGGCTAAGTTTAAATAGCAGAAATTAGTTCTCTCAACTCTAAGATTACTATGGTGCTATGGTTTCTATAGTGCAAACAATAACAAACTAATAATACCATCATATGATTAATTTATATAGCATATTTAACACACTTATAAAATCATTTTTTAATTGGCAATTGGCATAGGGAAAATAAAGTTGCCAGATTGGCCTCTGATACCAAAACTTCAATTGCCAATAAGATTTTCAAGAGGCCAAAAAACCTTATACAGTCCAAAAAACCCAGGTTATTCCTACTATTTACTTAGTTATATATGCATATAAAGTAATTTTACTCTTTACTTTTTTAAGGGAGGCCATAGCCCAGCAATCTAGCATAGGCTCTAGTGTGCCAGTGACCTAGGCTCAATTCCAAGTGCAATCATAAATTTGGGGCTAAATTAGAATCTTGGCTTGGCTCTGCTTGTGCAATTAACAGCCTTGAGAGCCAACCCCCCCCAATGTGCAGTGAAGTGTACATGCCTAATTATAAAATAAAGGGTCACCAATCACTTTGGCGACAGTCACTTTAGCAACACATTTGGCTTACTTTGGTAATAGACATATATTGCATAAGCAGTAACCCTAGTAGTGCCTAAAATAAAAAAGAAAGCAATTAAAAACAAATGCAAGAATAACAAATTTATAGCACCAAGTTTTTACGCATTGTAATAGAAAGCATTGCAATTATTTTGTTCTAAAAAAATACTGGTATACTGAATACATTACACACTTATACATATACAGTGTTTAGATGTTCTTGTTCAAACAAAATCGTCTTTCATTTCTCCATCTCTCTTCTCTCTTAATCTCTACCTGTTCCCCTTCTCTCTCTCTCTCTCTCTCTCTCTCTCTCTCTCTCTCTCTCTCTCTCTCTCTCTCTCTCTCTCTCTCTCTCTCTCTCTCTCTCTCTCTCTCTCTCTCTCTCTCTCTCTCTCTCTCTCTCTCTCTCTCTCTCTCTCTCTCTCTCTCTCTCTCTCTCTCTCTCTCTCTCTCTCTCTCTCTCTCTCTCTCTCTCTCTCTTTATATATATATATATATATATATATATATATCTTTTTCTCTCTCTCCAATGCATTAGTTGTACAGGTTAACTCGCATAGCTGGGTATTAGTAGAATGGGAAAAGGCTGTCCTTCTTTGAATACATTAAATACATGTACGAGCTGCCTACATGTACATATAACTTTAATTGCGCTGCAGGAAACATTTTCTAATTTTTTTTCAGAGCACGTGGATACAGAGCACGATGTATTTGCCACGAGAGATCAGTCTACAAAAAAGCCACTCGAACTAACAATGACATTGAGAGCTTTCACAACCGTTTGAACAGTTGGGCTCAACGCAGTCAGCTCCAGTTCTACCTCCTGGTCAAGCTGCTACACGACAAGGGCCGCATGGTCTCTATTGACTCGCAGTTGATGTCACAAGGTGCTCTGAGGTGGTTGCAGCGAAAGAAGTACCGCCAGTGACAGTCCAAATACTTCAAACTTTGGTTGGAATATCAAAGCTGGAGACCAATCGATTCAGTCACTTTTGGAGGCTTGCAGCAAGCTGAATAGACTGTAAGCTGTCTAAGGTGCATCTGCATATGCTTAACTTCTGTAATACTAAGATTTCTTTGTGTGCTACATATAACATCTTTGCTTTTAATGCATGTTTATTATTCTCTTTCTTTTTTTTATTTCTGCAACAGAGTGACAAAGTGTATGTGCTTGTACATATACTTGTGTATGTCAAATAGATTTATCACAATACTTATAGTACTATATAATGCAAATCAATTCATTTTGTACTTTATTGTAATGGGCAAATATCAATCAAGGAAAACATGATATCAATCTGTTAATTTAATTATTGTTCATAACAAAATACTAAAAATTTGCATTGCTTTTTTAATAAATCTAGATAAATCATACTTTTTAATCGTCAAGTTTCATTGGCAAAAAATACGTGTTATTATAAATGTGCTCTAAACAAAGAACATATAGTATTTAGCTAATTGTCGCTGAAGTGATCCAAATATGTCGCCGAAGTGACTGTTACCGAAGTGACTTGTTGCCGAAGTGATTGTAATTCAAATAAAGCTGTACACTCCTATGTGAGTGTGGGCCTGTGTACGTATCTGCACACTTATATGCCTACTCAAGGGAGTCGATGGAATGGGCAATAATGCCTCTCGCCAGTTGTGTGCCTATGTCGCTTAAAGTGCACCAGGGTGCGCACAATCCACTAGCTTCTAATAATAAAAATTACTCTTTTAATCTTTTGTATAAGAATCTTTGTATGGCCTTTTGAAGTACCTCTATATAATGTTACTGTGTCAGTAGGTTTTGGTAATTCTATTTCAATAGGATTTTAGAAAAGTACAATAGGCTATGAAATAGTAAGATTGCCATTGGTATTTTGGCATTTAGCCCTATAACGCTATAATATAACATTATTTAAGATCTTTATTAATAAAAATATTAAAAAACATATATAAATATATATTTGTCCATTGTCATTATTATTAGATTACTTACTAGCTCATCGTCACAATGATTTTGTCCTTGATTGCCTGCATTATTAGATTCCATATCAAGCCCAACCAACTGAAGATTGGCAGGCAGTTTTGGCAGATAGTTTAGCCTAGTCAATTAGCAGAGATTAAGTGTAAAGCTTTTAATTTTTTTGAATGCATGAAAACTATATAGCCAACCTAAATCTATGATTTCAATGGCTTCCAAATATACTGGTACAACTATTTTTATTCAAGCACAAATATATAGCACTTTATAGTAGGCCTGTCAAGTCTATGGCTATAATGGAGCTATTCCTTTCGCATCTATGGTTTAGTTTATTTAAAGCAATGTAGAGAATTTTAATAAAATACAAAACGTTATTCTTTTTTATAAACTTATGCAGTAAGTGTGAGAATGAACCAGTAAATACGATGGATAAGGCTCTTTAAATTCGTATATTTAGAAATAGGGGCCCGGCGCAAAAATGTATCAAACAATAATATTTGAATTTTGGTCAAAGTAAAACAAGTACCAGCTAAAACAATAGAAAAAGCAGCATTAAAACAGATGCAGTAAAATTTGGTAAAAAAGTAACTTTTCAAACCAAAAACGGCAATCAAAAAAAACTATTAAGAACCTAGCACAACGCTATAAACGCTATAAACGCGCGCTATCAAAATGATGCCCAGGTGTTTTTTGAAAGAACCTAAATAGAACGTCGACTGGACATTTCATAGCCCTTTTGTCAAATAGTCATTGGGTCATTTTGTTCAACGGCAGAAAGTAGATGCGTTCGTGGTGATTTAAAAGTTAAACTGGAGTAGTCTGCTTTCTACTTGACTTAACATTCTGACTGGAAAACCCCTTGCGGGAAAAGCTCGCGCGGGCAAACAACCTTGGTGGGAAAATTCTTCCTCAATTCTCAAAACGCACATTTGAGAATAAACGTACAATTTTCAAAACGTACAAAATGTACAATTTTTACGTACATGCATATAGTCAGTTAACTAGTAGGTGTACGTGCACGATAATCTGCGGATTCGTTTTCTCTTTCTGCTGAATTTAAATGTCCTACCTCGTCCATGTACGCTTGTACATATAAAATATCATAAACCAGCCGCCTAAAACCGCTGGTTTTGCTATAATTTAAAAATGCCATTAAAACGAGATCCCATTTTGCTGGGTTCGCAGCGCGATCCCGTTATGGAGAGTCCAGCATGAGGATGCTGGGTGGTCGAGAACTGGGGCCGGAGATGATTTTGGGCCTCGTGGTCCCCGGCAGATCCAGATTTGCATGGGGCAGTTAATTTAAGCCAGGGGTAACTGGCGTCAGGCTGCGCCCAATGCAAAGACTGTAACTTATGATAATTAACACATTCCTGCTGCATGCACGCCTACCGGTGTAGACAATCGTGTTGAATCGACCTTTCGCCGCTATTCACTGGGGGCGCTTTCGGTTGCCTGCTTTATCAATTTTGGCTCCTGTATCAGATTATGGCTTTCTAAATTTGCAATTTCCACTACGTTCTGATTCTCATCCCCCTAGCAAGCGATGACGAGCCGTACTACGGGTGATTACCACTACCCTAGATGACATTCTGTTTCTCAAACTTAGCAGATATTGTCTCTGTGCCATTCTTAGCAGATCTTGTCTCTGTGCCATTCTTAGCAGATCTTGTCTCTGTGCCATTCTTAGCAGATCTTGTCTCTGTGCCATTCTTAGCAGATCTTGTCTCTGTGCCATTCTTAGCAGATCTTGTCTCTGTGCCATTCTTAGCAGATCTTCTCAATCTGCTCGGTTCTTGCATTACAGTATCTTCTAAGAAGGGACGTACATTTGTTTTGTCATTCATTTGGCTAAAGTGTTCTAGCTGAACTCTAATTTGTTTTATGACAAAAATGGGACAACATATTTAAGAAGTATATGCGATTTGAAGCTATAAATAAAAAAATATAAAAGTTAAGATCTTGTACGATGTAGCAAGTCGCTCAGATCTTGTAAGTTTACCTAAGTATCATAGCGAAGATCTTGCACGTTCTTGCAAGTACTTGCGCAGCAACCCAAGAAGATCAGAAGCTCCTCTGGCCGCGAATCAGTCCGTTTACAGTGATTTTTTTTATTTTACGAGGTAGACGAGATTTCATTGGATTATTGCCCATACTTGCCGTAACCTCAGCACCTGGCGGGGCTCGGAAAGGTTAGATAGACAGGACTCGTTGGTCAAGCGTGGAGCAAATCAAAGAAGAGAAGAGTGCTCAAAACGAGATTAGGACATTTTAGAAGATGGAGTTCACCCTTTCCAAGTTGCAACGCCAATTTATCGTACTTATACATGTAACATCAACCTACTACGTGTATCTCTAGGTAAGATAATACATTAATTACCCTATGAATATATTTGCATACAAGCTTTAAAAGGCTCTAAGCTACGGTTAGCTAAAGTCTTGGTGATGTATATTGATCTAAAAACTGCAAATACAGAAGCAGCCTAAAGGCACAAGTGAGAAATTTGATGTTTGCTGCTGCTGAGAATCAGGGGTCTGAATTGTTTGGCTTTCATTGTTTCAACTTCCGGTGTGAAGCATCGCTTTACCCAGCACAGCGAGGTGCCTGACTTACTCAGGCTGAAGTCACCCGATCTGCTTCCTTTGCTCCTGCTTTCTACTTGTAGAAGTTTTACAGGAAACTGGGGAAGTCAGAAAACGGATTTTTCGGTAGTAACATGCGTGTCAGGAAGACTTCCTGGTCGTTAGCTAGGAAGTAGAAAAATTTCGTAAGATTTTGGTCGAAGTAAAAAAAAGTTTTTCTTCTCATAAACTTGTCAAACTTTATTTATAGATTCTGTATTCGAGGTTTCATTTGACAAAAGACAGGAGATCGAAAGCAAAAACAAACAATTCTTTAATAATATCAAATTGCAATTTTATTCATCTTTGCGCGACATGTTTTGCCGAACAATCGGCATCTTCAGGCAATAATATAGATCATGCAGAGAGGATGTGGTAATTTTTTTAGCCTAGTAAGTCAACATGATGCAAGTATGGGTAGCAGAGTTAGATGGCCCTAAATAAGAGGCAAGCGCATGGGGTCAGAACACCCTTAGATGGACACTGATCGCCCCTCTACCACCAATTTGGATTGTTCATGGCGGGCTTTTAGCTGTTTTATGTACAACGCCTCAAGAATAGACAACTTCATACTCTGTCGGTTACAATCGATAATTTCAAAATTTTCAGCATGTCTAACTTTAGTGCATTGGTTGCACATCGATTCCTCCGAGTCAATCAATCATCTCCGACATCCTGCCAGAATCGGAGACCTGCTAGATTTAGACTTCGATCGCACAAAAGTCATGCGATATATGATGATTAATATCGGCTTCTCCAGCATGACGGAAAGCGATCGAGTGCTGTTTAGCGCAGACCTGGGTCTGGTGGCAACACACTTGATGGCACCAACCAAAATGATAAAAGCGACAGTGCCTAAAAAGCAAGCACCGCCACCGGTCTGTAGCAGCTGCGAGAGTACTAACTCAATGCCGCTGATCAGTGCCACAGGCGCTCACAGCTGCACTCCAAAATCCGAGCCAAAAGTCGATGGAGACTCGGGCCAATTTAAAAAAAAACAGCGTCTCAGGTGAGGGCTTAAGACTCAAGCCTGCCGCCGGGCCACCCTGCTATGCCCTAACGCGTGAGCTGTCCTCAAATGACCCGAGTTGAACAGAGTCGATCGAAGAAGAGGCTGTCAAATCTTGTTTGCAGAAGCTGATAGGCAAGTTAAAATTTGCGTCGGGAGAGTTTTCCTCCGAGCTCTAATCGACAATGTCAACGAACTTCATCATGACGGGGGGGGGGTTCTTGTGAGCCGCTCTGTGTTTCACCACCTCTCCTGGTGGCGAGAGGAGACGGTGTGTTGGATTCTGAGGCGAGGTGTCTCCAAGATTCGCACTCTCTCTGCCTTTGAGATTGGCCTTGGTTGGCGTGAATCGCACGACGACCCCCCCCCCTGGCCAATTTCTTGTAGACGAAATTACATGTTTTTTGTGGAAATATTTGGGGCCCGTGCACGGAATCGAACCAGCGAACTGAGCAACTCTCTACCGAGACAATCAGTTACAATTGCTACGAGCTACTTGCACTTTAGACAGACACGCAAGTCGTTTCATGACAGTGTGGAGGCTTCAATGTTCATTGAGAATATATGCTCCATACTTAAAGATAACTGTACTCAATGCTACTCATGTAAAAAGAAATTAGGTTAAAGAGGACTTGCAGAGATAGATAGTTTTTAAAGACTTTGGCCTATAGCCATTTAGACATTAGCTTTGCGGGTAGCGAAATGATCTCAGGCTAGCATAAGAATCTCCAGCTGCTTGAAGCTGTAGTAAAATCCGTCAGTGATGTTTGTTGGGGCATTGCAAACCCAAACAATGCCCTTGGCTCGGTCTGCATCTTTAACATTCAGCGCTGCCGGGTAGTTGAAGTACCTGCCAAACGGACCTGAGGCAAGGCAGCATTTGTGCCAGTGAGGTTGCTCGTAACTAACTGCACAGTTTACGTGACAAGTGTCCGATCCGCGATCTCGAGTGACGAACTGCCGGTTCTTGCCTCGAAATAGGCAGTCTCCAAGGCCTCCAGCAGGCGCGTAGGTGTAATTAGACACCGTGTAGTTGGTGCTCTCGGCCAGAATGAGCACGTTCAGGTAGTAGGCGTAGATGTAGGCGTCGTTCCAGTACCGCAGGTCGACGCGAAACCGGTTGTTGGGCTGAGCGCTGGTCCGGTTGTGCAGCCACTCCAGGCCTGTTCGTAATTTTTTCACGGCAGGGCTGTCATTCAGGCAAAAATCTAATATGTGTAGCCTGCAAGTCTAGCAAGTCTATAGGGTGCCACATAGCTAAAAATAATTCTATGATTTACTGCTCAATAAGGAAGAACTGCCCTTGAACGACGAGGATATGATCAAGTGCGTCGCCGTGGTGGGGAAAATAAAAGCCGAATATTCTACATGTACATGTACATGACTAAATTCCTACATGTACATTATTTCCAAATCGGTGTTGTCATCGATAATTTTGGCGCCGCAGTCTCTGATTTTGGTGCTGCAGGAACTCATTTTAGCGCCGAAGGCACCATTTTAAGTACAGCAGGCACTGATGTTGCAGGCGTAATGTTTTTTATGTTGCCCTGAAGCAAAATTATTGATTTCCATAATGGGTAAACAAGGTGGGGTGGAAGGAAAAGCATTGGCATATCCACCGGTGGCAACGCCCTGGAAATTATCAATAAATACTCGTAGTTTAAAGTCATTCAATCTATTCGATACTGATGATTTATTCCCTGATTTCAGACCCCATCTAAAACTACCGTTACTCACCAGCAAAGTAGTTGCCGTGATAAGTGCCGAAGCCGGTCTTGTACTCGTCCCAGAGCCGGTCGAAGCTCAGCGCGTCCGACACTCGCAGGTTGACGGTCTCGAAGCACTGCTGAGTGCCCACAGTGTAGAACTCCTGGAAGGAAAAGTTAGGCAATGTCTTACGGTTTTCATTTAAAGCGTCTAAATGCTGTCACCGATCAAGCTCTGCTTTCCCAACACTCACATAGACGGCCAGCTCAGAGCTGTTCGAAGGCTGCTCGAACCAGCGGCACAGCGGGTAGTCGGTGAGCAGAGAGCAGTTGCTGGAGTTGAACACAATCCCGCGACAGGCCGGCATCTCGCTGCACTCGGCAACGCAGCCAATGAGTGATGAGACAGCCGGCTGGTGCTGAAGGAATGCGGCGAAGATCTTCACCGAGTTGTTAGGAATGTGGACCCGCTTGTGAGTCACGTTTCGAGCCGCAAGGTACTCTGCAAAGGCCAAAGTGAGTTTGATCAATATGAGTTCTGCAAAAATTGAAAACAGAACTCCGGTCTCACCAGTCCGGAAGCTGCTCAGCCTGTCGCTGGACGCCAGACCGGACTGTCCGCCACAGGACGAATTCCAGCCGAGCAGCGCGGTCTCCGCAGTGAACAGTCGGCACTCACCGAGCTGCCCGACGCCATCAGCGGTGCTGGCAGCATCCAAGCTCAGAGCTGCGCACCAGGACTGCTTGGCGCAGAGCATCGCGCACTGCTGCTTGGTGACCGGCTGCAGAGACTGCCACCCGGAGCCCGGGTCCGCTTGGCAGCCGGGGAACCTCGTGAGCTTGAGCGACGGCTGCTGGCAGCCTGAGCTGTACGACAGAGCCACCAGGCTCAGAAACGTCAGAATTAAAAATTTCATTTTCCACCTTAGCTATACGGTAGGGCAAAAACTTTTTGATGGTTTTTCCTGCAGTCAAAGCATCTGAATGCAAGGCAGTTCTAGCCGTTTTATTGGGTGAAAAAGTGCTCAGCTGCTGCTTGTTTGTGGGGTGAATTTTAATTGGCTAAATCAGACTCGAAGCGCTTACGCTACTGGATCCCATCTGCTCATTGGCCAAAGGGAAACTGAAATATGAAAATTCATTCTACTCCGCTGCACAAAGTATGGAAAGGTAGACTTGCAAGGTAATTTCTGATTCAGTAATTTTTTCGATTTGGAGCCAATTTTATCTAAATATAACAAAATACTCGCGTCTAATAGTCTAGTGAAAATTTTCAATACTTTGCTCACCGATGATAAACACAGACGGACGGCGGCATCCTTAGAATACGAAAACGCCTGCTGGTTTTCATTATAAAATTATTTAAACTGTGAGCTGAGGAGGATAAATGGAAGGTTGTAAGGGAAATATTTCGCACCATTTTACCGTATTAAGCAGCTATATTTACCTTTTGTTGATATTTTTGTAGGAGGTTGTAGCCTGCGGTTAGAGCGTCGTACTCACGACTTGAAGGTCGTGAGACAATTGAAGCAATCTGTGTCCTTCAGCAAGAAACGCAACTCTGCATTGCTTCAGTTCATCCAGCAGTAAAATGGGTGTCAGCGTTAGCCAGCTGGGGTTATTGAGGGTGTGTGACTGTGTGAGTGTGGCGAACCCCCCCCCCCCCCCAGGCATTGGGCTGAACACTTAACAGCCGTACGCAACCTTCAGGTGAGCCGTGCAATGGCTTCGGCTGAGCTGTCGGTTGCACATCTAGCCCAATTGGGGCAGGCGTAATGTGTTATTATTATTAATATTTTGTAAATGTTCAGAAAAGTTCAAAGCGTCAACTTTAATAAATTAATGATTAATGATGATTGATAACATCAAAATTTTAAATGCTTGTAGTTGGCTGATAGTAGTATGAGGCAACGCTGCTTACCCATTTATTGAGTCAATAAAAATTAATGAAGAATTATAGGCGCAAGTACGAAAGTACATGAAGTTGATTCGACGCTTTACCAATCCATGCACGTGCCAATCAAACACATGCCATGTCAAGAAATTGCCTAGAATGCAACGGCCGTTGAGAATTTGAGAAGACAATGTTTTGTACTTCCACCTTAACGATCCAAATATCGTGTTTAAAGCACGCTTAAGACATTCCAAAATATCCTCGTCAGTCACCTGCACCGAAACACCCCACAGCCGCTGGATAACTTAATTTCTCAGATTAGAGTACTTTTTTAATTATTTTTACCACCCATGCAAGACTTTCTTCCAAAGCATTGATCAGACTGAACTTTTCATGCAGGTAAATTCTTTTTTGTATAATTTTTTACATTAAATAATTATCAATATATACGAGCGTAATAACGTGCAGCATTGTTCTGCTCAAGTGTACAAATCCGGTCTAATTCAGCCAATATAATTTGGCGCATTTTGGCGGAGTTTAACGTCACTTAAATCGTAGGGTGCGCGGTCACACCCAACGACGCCGAAGAGTAGCGAAAAACGACCAGAAGTCAACTTGCATCAACTTGTATTGTACAGCAGGTCTTAATGAAACTCACAAATCATATTTGAGAATATGAGAATGAATGCGAACATTTATTCTGTAGGTTGAATCTCATCTGGTTGAAAGCCAGCATTACCGTGCATGTACGAGCTAGCTAAAGCTCCAGGCTAATACATTTTACTAGCATCAAATGAACTTCACTGCTTCTAAAATTGGTCCGTTTAAGTGTACAGTGTGGCAGGTGTCTTTGTGTTACGAATTTAGATCGATTATTTAATTAATAATGAACGATGTCGATGCAGCGCGTGCTGAGAGTTTATTTCAATCAAATCACAATTATAATAATCTACTCTTAATATTATAGATAGCAACGAGCGTACCATAGTACTCGTAGTATTGCAATGAGAAAATGTGAGGGAAGGAGAGCGAGAGGGAGAATACGTTTTATATACTCCTAGATATTTTATGAATTATACGGTATAACAAAAAATACGTTAACGCTAAATAAGAAAGTAAGATTTAAGTATAATGTAGAAGGAGATTACGAATATTAAGCTGTACGATACAAAAAAAGAAAAAAGGTGAAATAAAGGAAGTGACATCGTTACATTTGTATCTGAGTAGCTTTTTCATGAGTGAATTTTATTTGGTAAGAATCGACTGAAATGTATTGAAGAGCTTTTGTTTGATTCAAACGAAATATTCTGCCTTTCGGCTGACTGTTGCGAAGAAATTTACGATTCTTACAAAGTTACATGTAGAAGATTAGAAGATCGAGAGACGCCAGTTCAGGTGCAGCAGAATTCAAAACGGGAATTATTAGGCAAAAATGAGTTAAAAAGAGAATTGAAAATACAAAAGGAATAATAAAGTTATTCATGTAGGCCTTTGCGAAACAGTTTTAGCAGCAAGAAGCGCCAAAGAGGCTGCTTAGCGTTTGCTGATTGACTGGCGAAAAGGGGCTGCAGGTGGGTTGGGTCAGAGGAATATTGCGATGAAATCCTCAACTCATATGAGTTTCCACGCTTCAAGGTGAGTGTTCGAAACCCAAATGAGTTTCCACGCTTCAAGGTGAGTGTTCGAAACCCAAATGAGTTTCCATGATTCAGGGTGAGTGTTCGAAACCCAAATGAGTTTCCATGATTCAGGGTGAGTATCCGCAACCCCAATGAGTTTCCATGATTCTAATTGAGCGTCCGCAACCCAATTGAGTTTCCATGATTCAGGTGGAGTATCCGAAACCCAAATGAGTTTCCATGATTCAGGTTGAGTATCCGCAACCCAAATGAGTTTCCATGATTCAGATTGAGTATCCGCAACCCAATTGAGTTTCCATGATTCAGGTTGAGTATCCTCAACCCAAATGAGTTTCCATGATTCAGATTGAGTATCCGCAACCCAAATGAGTTTCCATGATTCAGGTTGAGTATCCGCAACCCAAATGAGTTTCCATGATTCAGATTGAGTATCCGCAACCCCAATGAGTTTCCATGATTCTAATTGAGCGTCCGCAACCCAATTGAGTTTCCATGATTCAGGTGGAGTATCCGAAACCCAAATGAGTTTCCATGATTCAGGTTGAGTATCCGCAACCCAAATGAGTTTCCATGATTCAGATTGAGTATCCGCAACCCCAATGAGTTTCCATGATTCTGGTTGAGCGTCCGCAACCCAATTGAGTTTCCATGATTCAGGTGGAGTATCCGAAACCCAAATGAGTTTCCATGATTCAGGTTGAGTATCCGCAACCCAAATGAGTTTCCATGATTCAGATTGAGTATCCGCAACCCCAATGAGTTTCCATGATTCTGGTTGAGCGTCCGCAACCCAATTGAGTTTCCATGATTCAGGTGGAGTATCCGAAACCCAAATGAGTTTCCATGATTCTGGTTGAGCGTCCGCAACCCAATTGAGTTTCCATGATTCAGGTGGAGTATCCGAAACCCTAATGAGTTTCAATGATTCAGATTGAGCATCCGCAACCCAATTGAGTTTCCATGATTCAGATTGAGTATATCCGCAACCCCAATGATTTTCCATGATTCAGAGTCTAGAAGGAAAACTCTTTTAAAGAACAAAAGATCGTCCGCTTTTTCATGTTTTTTAGCGCCAGTCTGCCGCAAATTTCCAGTGCAAGAATCATTGTTTGAGTGCAAACTGACAACTTAAAAGAACGACTTAAACATGACGAGTTAAGGAAAAAAATGGTACAGTTGCGGCGTGGGGACCAACAGCTGAAAGCTACCAGATATCTTGTTTGATTCAGGTAAACCAAAGAACCTTGTTTGCATCTGAAAAGTCTGTAAAATTATTTAAATTGCAAGGAATCGACGAGCAGCTCGATATACGAGTAAAAAGCCAGGACCGCTGCTGACACTGCAGAAATTGCCATTGAAACCTACATGTGCACCA
Source organism: Macrostomum lignano (assembly GCA_002269645.1). Taxonomy (NCBI): domain Eukaryota; kingdom Metazoa; phylum Platyhelminthes; family Macrostomidae; genus Macrostomum; species Macrostomum lignano. Next base: position 117,515 of record NIVC01002101.1, on the reverse strand, counting down.
CCTTCCATACTGGTTCTTTGAGTTTATTCTCGCTCAATAAGATTTGAAGTCAGAGAACCCTATGATCAACAATTGAACCCAATACAAAACTCAAGTAAGCATGAGAATCTCCAGCTGCTTGAAGCTGTAGTAGTGCCCATCAGTGATGTTTTTGGAGCATTTGAAGCCCAAACGATGCCCTTGGCTCGGTCTGCAGCTGGCACATTCAGCGCTGTCGGGTAGTTGAAGTACTTGCCGAACGGACCTGAGGCATGGCAGCATGCGTGCCAGTGAGGCTGGTACATTTGGGCACAGTTCTGTCCATTAATGCAGGTACTCAAGCCACGATCTCGAGTCTGAAACTGGATGTTCTTGCCACCGAACAAGTTCTGGTGCAGACCTAAAGCAGGCTCAAACGTGAATTCGGACACCGTGTAGTTGGTGCTCTCGGCCAGAATGAGCACGTTCAGGTAGTAGGCGTAGATGTAGGTGTCGTTCCAGTACAGCAGGTCGACGCGGAACCGGTTGTTGATGGGCTGAGCGCTGGTCCGGGCGTGCAGCCAATCCAGGCCTATTTGTGAGAAAATTTACATAGCTTGCTTTAGAATTTCCCATCAGAATTAATAAGCATCGCCTGCTTGATTTTGATTTTGTTCCTATGTAAACACAGTGTGTCCCCATTTATCTCATATAAACTGCCAAAGCAAAGCTTTTACACAGCTACTTGAGCTGCACAAGGCAAACACATTTGGTATTTGACAAACGAGAATATTTCATGTTTTCGCTTGCCTCATCTTCATCAGATAAGTAGAGCTTTTGATATTCTAATATCCTATTTTAAAAGTTTTGAACATGCAGAGTACTTTTAGTGTAGCTTAGCGGAGTGTACTTTTACGAGTAGCTTTAAGTGCTGAAGTAGAATATGTAATAGTTGCTAAAACTTCAAAGTTTCTTCTTCAAATTTAGATAGACTGGATTTCCGAACAAAAAATTTTCTTCAACCACACATCATATTTCTGAATTTCGAAAATATAAAAATTTACCAATGGTCTAAAAGGTTAAAAACTAAATAATTTTTCTTATATGAAAAACACACTGCGCATACGACCAGAAACTCAACTAAAAGAGCCCCAAGTGACTCACCAGCAAAGTAGTTGCCGTGATAAGTGCCGAAGCCGGTCTTGTACTCGGCCCAGAGCCGGTCGAAGCTCAGCGCGTCCGACACTCGCAGGTTGACGGTCTCGAAGCACTGCTGAGTGCCCACAGTGTGGAACTCCTGAGTTGGAAATTCAAACGATTTATTAGATCGGCTATCCATAAAAGTGCCTAAATGATGTCACCGATCCAGCACTGCTCTCCCAACACTCACATAGACGGCCAGCTCAGAGCTGTTCGGGGGCTGCTCGAACCAGCGGCACAGCGGGTAGTCGGTGAGCAGAGAGCAGTTGCTGGAGTTGAACACAATCCCGCGACAGGCCAGCATCTCGCTGCACTTGGCAACGCAGCCAATGAGTGATGAGACAGCCGGCTGGTGCTGACGGAATGCGGCGAAGATCTTCACCGAGTTGTTGGGAATGTGGACCCGCTTGTGAGTCACGTTTCGAGCCGCAAAGTACTCTGCAAAGGCCAAAGTGAGTTTGATCAACACGAGTCCTGAAAAAATTGAAAACAGAACTCCGGTCTCACCGGTCCGGAAGCTGCTCAGCCTGTCGCTGGACGCCAGACCGGACTGTCCGCCACAGGACGAATTCCAGCCGAGCAGCGCGGTCTCCGCAGTGAACAGTCGGCACTCACCGAGCTGCCCGATGCCATCAGCGGTGCTGGCAGCATCCAAGCTCAGAGCTGCGCACCAGGACTGCTTGGCGCAGAGCATCGCGCACTGCTGCTTGGTAACCGGCTGCAGAGACCGCCACCCGGAGCCGGGGTCGGCTGGGCAGCCGGGGAACCTCGTGAGCTTGAGCGATGGCTGCTGGCAGCCTGAGCCGTACGACAGAGCCACCAGACTCAGAAACGTCAGAATCAGGAATTTCATTTTGGAGTTCAGCTAAAAACTGATGGCTTCAAAAAATATAAAGGTTTTTTGATAATTTGGTCTACTTCTGCAACTTCAGCCTGCAGTAAAAGCATCTGAATGCAGGGCAGTTCTTACTGTTTTATTGAGTGAAAATGTGCTTAGCTGCTGCTTATGCTCGCATTAGTGTGGATTATTGTAATTGGCTGAATGAGCAACGAGGGGCTTGTGCGGCTGGAAACAATGAAATTTTCCTAAAAGTACTAAATGCTGAGAACTCAGCAGCGAAATTCGTGTGCTTTAGCCGAAAGAGTTCTGACAGTTGGTCACTGTACTGACGAATTAGTACACTATTCGCGTTTCCTATTACCATGCAATACTTAGGAAACTGTATATTTAGTCAGTATCAAGATTTTGAGGCGTTTCGAGATCCGATATGCATCTTCAGGCTTACTTGCTTGTAGTGTGATCATCTTTTGTGTAGTTTGCATTTAATTTGTTAGTTTCCATATTGTTAATTATTATTTTGCTTGTTTGGTCACGCGTTTTAATGTACTTTTTTCTCTTAGTTTAGAGTCTGTTTTGCGTAAACAGGTTAGAAGTTAGACGCCAGTTCTGTGACTCAGCGGAGGGTTGAGTTTTTCTGCGTACCCCAAGCTTTGCGCGGCCAGCCAATCAAGATCGGCCTGGACCCTGGCACGCGGCAAAATCCAAGTCTACCCGGCGCCGTGGGCCCAATGCGAGTCGGCTTAGCGAGCGGCCGGCCAGACACCCACCACCCGGCGTGAGGGGGGTTTGAGGGGTTTGAAAGTGACTATAAATGGGTGTGTTTTGGCGGTCGGATCTCATTTCTGTTTCCCGGCATTTAGCTTGTCCAATTTCCCGGCCGTTTTGCCCTCTGTTTTCGCGCTTTGATGCGCTTGTTCTGCTCGTCTCCCCCGGTCCGTGCTTTATTCCCTCGCCCAACCGCACCAGTCTTGTGACGTAACGCCCACGATAACCTGCTGCACTCTGCTGCATCTTTGTCTGCTAGATTGTTTGCCAAGTAGTAACTGTGCCACTTTACACCTACAAACTTAGGTAAATTTTAAGTCTCATTTTAATGTATACCAAAACATATGTCAACAGATCTGCTTGTGGCATGGCTAATAAAAATTGGTTAGGTTAATTAGTTAAGTTCCAAAAAACGCTGAAGAGTTCGCTTTAGCACACTAGAGAGAAAGAGGGAAAGAGAGAGAGAGAGAAAGAGGATAGAGAGAGAGAGAGAGAAAAAGAGGAGAGAGAGAGAGAGAGAGAGAAAGAGGAGAGAGAGAGAGAGAGAGAGAAAGAGGAGAGAGAGAGAGAGAGAGAAAGAGGAGAGAGAGAGAGAGAGAAAGAGGAGAGAGAGAGAGAGAGAAAGAGGATAGAGAGAGAGAGAAAGAGAGAGAGAGATTAAGTCTAGTGTCTAAACGCAGAAACTCCCACTTCCAGACCTCAAGCCTGGGAACAGAATTCAGTGATCACTTACTGGTGCGGTCTCCTCTTCTTTGTCGGGAAGGTCCGTAGAGCTCGTCTTTTCAATCTTCCTCCGGGAGTTGTCTTCTTGAATCCTAAAATCAGCCGAGAATGAGAGCCTGACAGTTTTTAATCCGTCGACGCCGACGTATTTCTCGAGTGCAGAAGTCAATGTATTCCTCGAGTGCAGAAATCAATATATTCATCGAATGCAGAAGTCAATATATTCATCGAGTGCAGAAATCAATATATTCATCGAGTGCAGAAGTCAATGTATTCCTCGAGTGCAGAAATCAATATATTCATCGAATGCAGAAGTCAATATATTCATCGAGTGCAGAAATCAATATATTCATCGAGTGCAGAAGTCAATGTATTCCTCGAGTGCAGAAATCAATATATTCCTCGAGTGCAGAAGTCAATATATTCATCGAGTGCAGTAATCCGAGATGCGCCCTAACAACAAAGTCAACTCTATAATAATGACGAGGTCCTCCAGGAAGGGCGTCTTCTTCTAGAAATAACATAATCAGAGTCGTGTGCCCTTTTCTGTTACTCTAGGGTACCAAAATCAACCAATCAATAATCTTCTAAGAGTATCGGAATCGGTCCGCAGATCCTATCCAATCCTTTTGGAATATGGAGGCCTCAAATCCAATAACTCAATAAAAACCAACTGATCAGTAGCGGCCGGCAATAAAGCCGCTCTCAATAATCAAATGACAAAGACTTTGACAAAGGCTTACCAATTGGTATTTGTCTCCCTCAGAGATATAGCCTCGTTTGGCGGCTCTGGCAAAGCCCAAGATCTCTTGAGACCTCTCCAAGGCTGCTCCGAGTCTGAGGTTTCAGCTCGGATTTTTGCTTGTATTTATACACAATTTAAGTCGAACTTGAGCCCCAAACCGGTTTTGTTGACGAGGTCAAAAAATGGATTTTGTCCTTTGACCGGTGGGGTTTTGGAATAGAAAAGGGTGAAACTTGGGTCGCATTTGGGCTAATATTTACCATATTTGGAAATAGATGTTGAAAACCGGTTTTTCGAACTATGGAACGATCACTCGCTGTCTTCGTGATATTACTGGTAGAGTATGACGCATGCTATTTTTACATTTGCATTCGTAATTTTATCTTACTACTTCTAGTAGTCTGCTAGGCTTGGAGATCTCTACAACGCTTAAAAATGCCCAATATTAGAAATAAAAAACCATCTGAGTAAATATTCCAACCTAGAGCCTAGATTCTTTGATAAAGCGGTTAAAAAGCTAAAAACAGCGGGAATAGCCGATTTTTATATCGAATAAAAACGCAATATTTAAGGCTGTTAAAAAACAAGTCATACTGAATCTGTCCAATGCAATCGTGAGGCTTGCAGGATACGCACCCAGACAGTGGTCAGTCGCTTTGGTGACTCCCATCTGAAGAAAGGATCCCACATTAATCAAAAAAATTGCAACTCCATTGGTGTTCTCCCCGCCATGGCCCGTCTCTTCGCTTCAATCCCATGCGAAGCTGGAGGCCCGCATTCGTGTCCTGAACTTACTGGCAGCCAGCCAGTCAGGCAAATGAAAAGGGCTACCGCACTATTGTCTCTCATCAAACATAGACAGAACAAAAAGAGACCTTTTTGTTTTCTCTTCTTTGACTTAAAAAGTGCATTTGACATGGTGAATCGTTCCATTTTATTCAAAAGAAACTTGAAGACGTCAATGTTACAAGCGTAGCCCAGAAATAATTGGAACTTCTCAGAGTGTATCTATTTATTAGGACGCAGAGGAAAGACCCTTTGCCGCACGCTGGCAGAACAGGCAGGAGGGACAGCAGCAGCAGCCTGAGGGGTCAGTGCAAGCGCCTGCAAGTCAGCGATGAGGCAGTCAGTCAGAGTGGCAGTGCGGGCCTGGCCGCGGTGCAATTGCTCGGTCGTTCCGTGCAGCAAAGCCAGATGAGCGTAATGCGGTCCAGGGTTCGTAGACAGTGGACCAGCAGCATCTGACGGCGCCGGCGCAAGGTATCGCTTAGGGGCGGAGCTCCACATGGGCGGGTCATCACAGCGTTGGTCGGCAGGCGCTCCGGGTAGTGCACATCCAGCGTGTAGCGCAGCAGCGATCGGCAGAGCGCGTCCAGGGCTCGCTCTCGCGTCTTGGTCTGCGGCACAGCGTCCATGCCGTACAGGAGGATCTGTTCTAGAGCCGTGCGGAACAGGCGCACCTGCGCACCTTCAGGTCGTCTCTGGCAGCTGGATTGAAGACGTACCTGAGGAAGTGCGCGGCGCGCCAGGCCTGGTTCCTCCTGTCGGAGACAATGGCATCGGGCTTCATCACCAGGGCACCGAGGCACCGAAAGTCCTCGCACACCGTAATGCCGTCTCTGCACTGGGCAGAGTGAGAGTTTGGGTGGTATTTGGGCCCACGTGCAACGATTCCGTCTTGCGAGCGTGCACCAGCAGCTCAACACGGCGCCCTCGTTGCAGAGCCTTGTGAGAGCGCGCTGGACAGCAGCTGAATGTTGGGAGAACAGCGCGATGTCCTCAGCATACGCGAGATCGCAGGAAGCAAAACAGCAGGGTGTAGGCAGACTGCCTTTATTATACAGTATTCAAAACTTAATTATTCAGTACCTGTCATCACTAGCAACTCGCCCAGACTCCATCATCTCGAGACCCAGTTTACAGTAAGGCTGGCATTACAACTAAAACGAATAGCAAAATAATGCGAAACCATCAGCATGGACGGCCAGCAAAATCAGCCGAAACACACAAAGCCCGTTTTGAACTTGAATTTACGAGACACTGTAGGAAAATAGTAGAGAACTCTGCAGAGCTGAGTCACTTACTACAGCTTCAAATGGCACTAATTAACCGAAAAGTTTTTCCTAGAAATTTCCAATCTAAAAGTAAGGCTCACCCTGTCACAGTTTGCCGGTAGATTAGGAAACCACAAACTGGCCAGTGAAAAAATGAGGACTGCGAGACCAAAGATCCCTTGCGAGAACAGGACCTGCCCAAAGTGTCATGTGGGAGTAGAAAGGGAAGTTCACTTCCTGTTTAAGTGCGTTTGGAACTTTTATAGTGTTCCGTGTGATAAGTTGAGCAGGAAATCTTCAAAAGTTTTTAGAAATTTTTTTTAATTTCAAAACCTTACTGCAGAGGATAATGTACTCGTAATCGCATCTAAAGACTCGAGGAGATCAATTTAAGAGACTCAAGAAAATCAAGAGACATTTTTATCACTCATGAATCTATTCGACTAAAATTATAACTCAAGAGACATAATGCAAATTCTAGCAAATTTCATGAAAGACAGGCCACAAAAGAGACTGCAACATTCTGAGGTTTAATACTTGTAAAAATGAACAAACACTGTTTGCTGATAATAATGGAATCCGAGACCTAATACACAATTCTAAAGCTTGAAAACAGTTAAATAAGTTGATGATCGACGATCAAATTAACGACTTCAACCACTCGGTTAAGTTGAGTAGCTTCAGATATTTCCTACACCTCGATTTCAATCGTAGGCCACCCACAGCCAACACCCCATAGCTGCTGCATAACTGTGCGATCAGAGTAGGTCCGGGTGAGGTGGTCACGGGTGCCATTGGCAGCAGAACTGTCGTGACCTAAACGGGCGATGTCTTTCAGCAGTCTCCTTGCCAGCTCCACATGTGGATCAGAGTCCCACATCGCCTTAGGCCAGAGTGGTCGGACGGAAGACACTTGGGCCTAATGTTGATCACTTTCTTGGCCATGTGCTTTTTGTCCAAGACCAACCAGTTCGGGTCGACGCCGCATGTCGTCCAGAGTCACCACTCTGCCCTGTGCGCGCCCTGCGGTCTCACCTGCACCTGTCACCAGCCAGCAACCCAAGGGCGCCACTCTTTGGCTACGGCCTCGGAGGCGAGCTCTCAGCCAGCCAGCTCATCAGCTGTCTTCGTGCGTGTCTGGCTGCGTGCGGCTTTCCAGCTGCTGGTTTCTCCGGCCACAGCATCCGGCGTGGGGGTGCCAGCTTCTGCCATCAAATCGGCTTGTCAGAATCGGACGTTCGGGCTCTTGGGGGCTGGAGATCGGACGCTGCTCTCCGCTACTTTTCTACCAGCTCTGCCCTGTCGCGCCGCTTCTTTCATGGCTTCGCAGCTGCAGGCTGCGTCCACCTGACTGCCTTCCCGCTTTTACTCCTTCCCTTCCCCATCATTGGGGTTGGGATCCGCTTTCTCGGCCGCTGCCTGCTTTTCGCAACTGATTTATCTCGTTTGGCTCCTTCCGGCGTGTTTAACGAAAATTTTCATGTTTAACTTGAGCTGATTTTTGCGTTTATTTAAAAAAAAAATTGAAGTTTATGCGGATAAAAGTTTTATTGGGTAGAGAACATGTTAGCATGCCCCCACTAATTTTCAAGCACGAACTGATGATTTGCTGAATAAGACAAAAATTCTAATGTGGTTTCATGCTGTAAAATCTTCGTCAAGTCGGAGGTTTTAAGTTGATATAAGTGGCTGATATTGGAGTCAAAATCATTGAAAGGATTGATCTCTGTCGGTTTATCAGTGTTTTTTATTTACTTGACAAGGCTGTAGGGGGGGCTTCGGATACGCTAGGAGGAGTTCAGCGCCCATTCAACTTAAGCCTGGTGGCTGCCGGTCCCACAGGGAGCTCTGGTGTGCCTGTGTCCACAGCTCGGGCCCTCTTTGTAGAGTCCAGGATGTGAAATGTCGCTCGCCCGGTAGCCCCTAGGTAGCGGACGAGCTGGTAGAAATTCCTTGACCTACGAGTAAAAGACACCATAAAAGTCCGGGTTTTGGCCGAGGTAGGTGAGAGCCTGAGTAAAAGTTGCAGATGAAGTGCTCTGCATTCTCAATACCTGAGTGGCAGAATGGGCATTCCTCACAGCGGATTCTACCTTGGAGGTACGATGCTTGGCAAGACAGCTATTTATCCGAGTTATTAAACGACTCAAAATCTAACAGTTGATATTAGAAAAAGTCTGCCGGTAACAGAATGGAAAATTATTCTGAAAAGTGAAGAAAACTACACAGCTTCCTTCAAGAACACCCGGCAACACCTCCCGCAGGCCTCTCCGCCATCCACTCGCTCAGACAGGGCGGCGCCACCCTCAGAGTGGAGATGAAGCTGTGGAAGGCAGGGTGGCTGTGTGCACCCTGGCGCACTTTAGGCGACATTTTTGCACTGCTGGCGAGAGGCATAACTGCCTATTCCGCCTACTTATTAAAGCAATAAACTGAAGAGACAAACTTATGTCAATAGAAATTGATATTTAAAATGAGTTTCATCATTTCGCTACGCACTCATCTTCATTCTGTATTCATATAGCAGTTCGAAAGAAAACTTTTTGAAGTATTTTCTTGTAAATATCGTTGTACCTGTCCAATAAGCATAGGACTAATTGGTTGATACACAAAGAAAAAACAGAAAATTGCTTAAGATTCAAAATCAGCGCGTAACAATGAGCAGTGAGCGCACTGGACAAAGGGTTTCCATGAGAAACTGGTTCGCATGCAGTTCCTTCACTCATTCGTCACTCATCGCGTTCATCTCCTGCCATCCATAGCAGCCAAATCGACCCTTCTGCACCTTTGAGTCGCGAAGCATTCTTAAACCGGCCATCTGAGCAGCTGCCACCAGAGCTGTGAGCAGTAGGCACCAGATGGCCCTCGCGATATCCTCACGACCGAAAGCAGACGCATTGCCTCCGTCCTGAGCTGCTCTTCGGGAGTCCATCGTTTCCGTCCTGTCCCTTACAGAGTCGCTCATGATGCTAAAAGAGTCCTCAAAGACGTCTGACACCGGCTGGACTGGCCGCTGACTGATCTGCTGCCTGATGGCGGTGACGGCCAGCGCGGCAGTTGAAACCGCAGCCCAGATGAACAGGCAGATGCGGGCTTTGGTGGCGAACTGGCTGACCCGCCTATTCGTCATATTCGCAACGCCAGCGCGTTGCGGGGTTTGGAGGAATCTCGGCAATGTAAACTGGGCTTCCTGTCTTGGGAGCGGTGTTTTAAGCAGCTCTGGTGAGGCCTTGGCCGTGCCTGGCCTTGAGCACCGGCCAAGTTACTGCAACTGGACGGGACGATGAAGCCGCTAGCGAACTGGAAGTTAGAGCAAGGCTTTCACATTTCATGCTTTTAGAATAGGCTTAGATTTTACAGACAAGAGTTTCCGAGCGCCTCATACATTTGCAGCTTTCTCAGGCCCTAAAGACTTGAAACTGTAAAATGCGAAAATTATTAACTCCAAGGCTCACGGTACCTGCTTATACGAGTGTATGTATGGATAAATATGGTGTAAGAGGTTAAGAGCAGATAAGAGGTAAAAATGTCTTGACTAAACTCACCACGACCCTTAGTTGTGCAATGAGTGAATCGGTGGCAACAGCTGAGTGGTGGCAGGGTAAACTTTCTATTACTGTCTGAGCAGGACGCTTTATGCTCGTATCATACCTTAACGTGGCATCAAAATTTAATTTTAGCCTACATACCATCTGGGAGTCCAAGATAAATGGGATCTCCAGATGTTTCTAGTCGACTCGTCCAACAAGGTATCGATTACATTGCAGTCGGTTCGGCAGGGAGCGTTTGAGCTGACTGAGACGTAAAGCTGACACCTGGCCGAGGATATCATCACGACGACGGGGGGAGCACGAGATGTTCTGCGAGACGTTCCCCGCAGGCAGATCTCCCGCGGCGAAGTTTTCCCACCGAGGTTTTGGCGCCCTTCTAGAGCCTAGAGAGAATCTGGAAGGAAAGACTTGCTGCGGGAGAACCTCAAGCAAGAAACTTCGGCAGCGGGGGGAACTGAAACACCCTTGTGAAGGGGGCGGAGGTGGATTCCCTGATCTTCGGGTGGCACCAGTGGCTGTGTTTTTGTGCCGCTATGGGTGCTGGACTGCGGCAGCCTCAAAAATGCGGCTAGCTGCTACTTCATCATCTGGGCTTGGCTCTCATCCACTGACTCCAGGCTGACTCATTCTGCCTCGCTTTTAGCTCTGCTGCAAACAGCACATACCTGCGACAGCCTCCCCCACATTGCTGATCCTCTGCCTCATCAGCTTCGGACTGCAGACCCTCTGAGAATGAGTCCCAACTCAAATACAGTGTACAATACAGAACGGTTAATTCATTAAGTTTTAAAAGCGTTGAAAAACTGCAGCTAAAGTCTTATTAATTTATCTATATAGCTCATATAAGGATAGAATAAATTTCAACTGCTGCGATAGCTAAAATGTCTATCAAATGTGCTAAAATTTTAGCTGCATTAATGATGGAGCCTGAGCGCTGGATGCTGCATTGTTTGACGCATTATGCACGAGTGCACTCTAGCTCCTCTGCCCCTGGCTTGATGCTGCGGGCAAGAGTTGAGGCTGAGGGTAGAGAACTTAGCAGAGGGAATGGATAGAATTTAGATGTAGATTCAGTATTTTTCTAAAATCGATCACACACACACACACATATACCGACAGACCATTTTTAGTATATGGATGGAATTCATCTAAAACTTGTGTAGCGCGGAGTCCTTTAAAGATGGAAAAAATATGGAAAATGAATATCTCCCCAACCCCGGCTTCCAACTCAACTTGAGTAGGGGATTCTAAGCCTCGCGAAGCCGTGTCCAGTAAAGGTGGGGCAGAGAAACGGGAGGGTGGGACGCTTCCGTTGCCTGACAACCGCTTATTTCCCAACTCTTAGGGGGTAGCAGATACCATACTTCAAAAGCCCCGTCCAGAGCTGAGTTTCCGTCACGGAACATCTCGCAACAGGAAAGTCAAACATCAATTGCAAATGTTGGCCTAAGTAGCTCCCACCTGCAATGAAACTGACAGCTAAGCATTCCGAGCTGCTGCAGCTGCTTCTGTGGAAGCTGCTCACGGGTGAGTCGGTGTGAAAACGGTACCAACTTGTTAGAGAGACTTTCCAAAGTGACACATATGACAATATCACTCCATCACTCTATCCATTTCTTGATTGCTTGAAGAGTTTTCATTCATTTCCTAAATTTATGTCAGTACAATATCAATTACATAAAACTCAAAACCTAATGAATAGTTGCTACTTACATATTTTTTAAAGCTATGTCCTTCGCCTACGGCTGCCAGCCACCAACGCTGAAGCTCACGAGGTTCCCCGGCTGCCCAGCCGACCCCAGCTCCGGGTGGCGGTCTCTGCAGCCGGTCACCGAGCAGCAGTGCGCGATGCTCTACGCCAAGCAGTCCTGGTGCGCAGCTCTGAGCTTGGATGCTGCCAGCACCGCTGATGGCATCGAGCAGCTCGGTGAGTGCCGACTGTTCACTGCGGAGACCGCGCTGCTCGGCTGGAATTCGTCCTGTGGCGGACAGTCCGGTCTGGCGTCCAGCGACAGGCTGAGCAGCTTCCGGACCGGTGAGACCGGAGTTCTGTTTTCAATTTTTTCAGGACTCGTGTTGATCAAACTCACTTTGGCCTTTGCAGAGTACCTTGCGGCTCGAAACGTGACTCACAAGCGGGTCCACATTCCCAACAACTCGGTGAAGATCTTCGCCGCATTCCTTCAGCACCAGCCGGCTGTCTCATCGTTCATTGGCTGCGTTGCCAAGTGCAGCGAGATGCCGGCCTGTCGCGGGATTGTGTTCAACTCCAGCAACTGCTCTCTGCTCACCGACTACCCGCTGTGCCGCTGGTTCGAGCAGCCTCCAAGCAGCTCTGAGCTGGCCGTCTATGTAAGTGATGGGAAAGCAGTGCTGGATCGGTGACAGCATTTATAAGACGCTTTAAATGAAAACCCTAAGACATTGCCTAACTTTCCCTTCCAGGAGTTCTACACTGTGGGCACTCAGCAGTGCTTCGAGACCGTCAACCTGCGAGTGTCGGACGCGCTGAGCTTCGACCGGCTCTGGGCCGAGTACAAGACCGGCTTCGGCACTTATCACGGCAACTACTTTGCTGGTGAGTTACTAGGGCTTTTTTATAGAGTTTCTGGTAGAGCCTAAGTTAACGTATTTTTATCATTGAAATAACATTGTTATCATGGTTTCTACAATGTGAATTTACCTTTTTGTTTAAAATATAACTTTAATTTTGAAATTCTGAGAAGGAACATTAAAATTTCTAGCAAAAAATTTCATATTCACTTGCAGAATGCGAGCTACACTACTACGAGTAGTATTTTGCATGTGTAAAATGTTTTGTTTACTGATTCCATCCGACTTAACTAATATCTAATCTCGTTTGTCAAAGTCCAGATTTGTTTTCCTTCTGAAACTCAACTAGCGGTGTGCAAGCTTTGCTTTGCAGTTAAAATGAGAAACATAGAGGTATACACTGTATTTACACATAGGAACGTGACGAATGAGTTTGTAAACACTTCAAAAATTGAATCTCATTGTGAGGAAGTTTTAGAGTGAGCCAACAAAAATTTATTTACATTCAGGTCTGGATTGGCTGCACGCCCGGACCAGCGCTCAGCCCATCAACAACCGGTTCCGCGTCGACCTGCTGTACTGGAACGACGCCTACATCTACGCCTACTACCTGAACGTGCTCATTCTGGCCGAGAGCACCAACTACACGCTGTCTGAATTCACGTTTCAGCCTGCTGGAGGTCTTCACCAGAACTTGTTCGGTGGCAATAACATCCAGTTTCAGACTCGAGACCGTGGCTTGAGTACCTGCAGTTATGGACAGAACTGTGCCCAAATGTTCCAGCCTCAGTGGCACACATGCTGCCATGCCTCAGGTCCGTTCGGCAAGTACTTCAACTACCCGACAGCGCTGAATGTGTCAGCTGCAGACCGAGCCAAGGGCATCGTTTGGGCTTCAAATGCTCCAACAAACATTACTGACGGGCACTACTACAGCTTCAAGCAGCTGGAGATTCTCATGCTCACCTAAAAGTCTGCAATGTTACCAGCGTCCGAATATTGCATTGTCTTACGGAGCTTGTGTTTTGCGATACGGCTATGCTGAGACTGTTCCGACTTTGTTATCGAGTCGTCCAACTGCAGTTTAACTTGTAATTGTTCTGAAAACTGCATTCGGCCTTCCTAATTCATTCCTACAAATCGCTGAAGTAACGGTGGCAAACCGATGTGCTGATGCGCAACGCCTTGCAGTCACGCAACTTCTTCATCCCTAATTCGCTTCTGTCCCTTCATCTTCTATACTTTTTAATTGACTGCTAATTATCATCACATTGCGCCTCACTATTTCAGCCCCACACCTTTGTGATAATACCTTCTCTCTTCTTTTAAAACTCTTCTCTGAATCAAGAACTCAGAGCAACGCTTGAAAATGTTACTTTCTCTTGGAACTACTAAAAATATTACCAATTATGCTCTCAAATTTCTTTTCAGCTTAAATTTTGATTTATTGAAGTTTTGCAGTGCTGTAGCTGTGTGCTGTAGCTGTGTGCTGTAGCTGTGTGCTGTAGCTGTGTGCTGCAGCTGTGTGCTGTAGCTGTGTGCTGTAGCTGTGTGTGCTGTAGCTGTGTGCTGTCGCTGTGTGCTGTAGCTGTGTGTGCTGCAGCTTTGTGTGCTGTAACTGTGTGCTGTAGCTGTGTGCTGTAGCTGTGTGCTGTAGCTGTGTGCTGTAGCTGTGTTCTGTAGGTGTGTGCTGTAGTTGTGTGTGCTGTATCTGTGTGCTGTAGCTGTGTGCTGTAGCTGTGTGCTGTAGCTGTGTGTGCTGTAGTTGTGTGTGCTGTAGGTGTGCTGTAGTTGTGTGTACTGTAGTTGTGCTGTAGCTGTGTGTTGTAGGTGTGTGCTGTAGGTGTGTGTGCTGTAGCTGTGTGCGCTGTAGCTGTGTGTGCTGTAGCTGTGTGTGCTGTTGCTGTGTGTGCTGTAGTTGTGTGTGCTGTAGGTGTGTGTGCTGTTGCTGTGTGTGCTGTAGCTGTGTGTGCTGTAGCTGTGTGTGCTGTAGGTGTGCTGTAGCTGTGTGTGCTGTTGCTGTGTGTGTTGTACCAGTAGCTGTGTGTGCTGTAGGTGTGCTGTAGCTGTGTGTGCTGTAGGTGTGCTGTAGCTGTGTGTGCTGTAGCTGTGTTCTGTAGGTGTGTGTGCTGTAGTTGTGTGCTGTAGCTGTGTGCTGTAGCTGTGTGCTGTAGCTGTGTACTGTAGGTGTGTGCTGTAGGTGTGTGTGCTGTAGCTGTGTGTGCTGTAGGTGTGTGCTGTAGGTGTGTGTGTGCTGTAGCTGTGTGTGCTGTAGCTGTGTGCTGTAGCTGTGTGCTGTAGGTGTGTGTGCTGTAGCTGTGTGTGCTGTAGGTGTGTGCTGTAGGTGTGTGTGTGCTGTAGGTGTGCTGTAGCTGTGTGTGCTGTAGCTGTGTTCTGTAGGTGTGTGTGCTGTAGTTGTGTGCTGTAGCTGTGTGCTGTAGCTGTGTGCTGTAGCTGTGTACTGTAGGTGTGTGCTGTAGGTGTGTGTGCTGTAGCTGTGTGTGCTGTAGGTGTGTGCTGTAGGTGTGTGTGTGCTGTAGCTGTGTGCTGTAGCTGTGTGCTGTAGCTGTGTTCTGTAGCTGTGTGCTGTAGCTGTGTGCTGTAGCTGTGTGCTGTAGGTGTGTGTGCTGTAGTTGTGTGTGCTGTAGGTGTGCTGTAGCTGTGTGTACTGTAGGTGTGTGTGCTGTAGCTGTGTGTGCTGTAGCTGTGTGTGCTGTAGCTGTGTGTGCTGTAGGTGTGTGCTGTAGCTGTGTGCTGTAGCTGTGTGTGCTGTAGCTGTGTGTGCTGTAGCTGTGTGTGCTGTAGCTGTGTGTGCTGTAGGTGTGTGTGCTGTAGTTGTGTGTGCTGTAGGTGTGTGTGCTGTAGCTGTGTGTGCTGTAGCTGTGTGTGCTGCTTTTGTGTGTGCTGTAGATAAATTACTATTTAATTGAAGAACAAATAGTTTTGACACCTTCCTCACTACTGTTGAGAAGCCTAGTGGTCAGCAGTGATTTCCGACTCGAATGTGCATTCAGTGTTTGCTGTCTGCAGGTCTTGATAGCCGTAAAATTTTCATTTATCTGGACGTGTAATACAGCCAGCGTTTAGATGCACGTCAACGTTTTTAAAAAATTAATTTGAATATTTGTGAAGTTTTCTTTTTGTTTATAATTTTCCAAATGAGATGAGAAGATGAGAAGATAAACTGCATAATCGTTTAAAATGCTTATTTTGTCGTGGCAACAGAAAAAATATTCATGCAAGATAAATTTTGAGGCTTGGGTTTTTATTCTGAAAAATTTGTAGAAATATTTATATTGCTCTTGCTCATGCTCATGCTCATGCTCATGCTCATGCTTAACGTCAATGCTCATGCTAACGTCAATGCTCATGCTAACATCAATGCTCATGCTAACATCAATGCTCATGCTAACATCAATGCTCATGCTAACATCAATGCTCATGCTAATGCTTATGTTCATGCTCATGCTTATGCTCATACTCATGCTCATGCTAACGTCAATGCTCATGCTAACGTCAATGCTCATGCTAACATCAATGCTCATGCTAACATCAATGCTCATGCTAACATCAATGCTCATGCTAACATCAATGCTCATGCTAATGCTTATGTTCATGCTCATGCTTATGCTCATACTCATGCTCATGCTAACGTCAATGCTCATGCTCATGCTCATGCTCATGCTCATGCTAACGTCAATGCTCATGCTCATGCTCATACTCATGCTCATGCTCATGCTCATGCTAACGTCAATGCTCATGCTCATGCTAACGTTAATGCTCATGCTCATGCTCATGCTCATGTTCACTCTCATGCTCATGCTCATGCTCATGCTCATGCTCATGCTCATGCTAAAGTTAATGCTCATGCTCATGCACAATCGTGTGCGCAGGTAGGGTACTAAAATATCTTCATGCCTCATAAGTTATAGTAATTCCACTGACATAAGAGATCTGCTCAGCCGCCAGCTTACCGAGGCAAGCAGCAGGTAGCGACACAGCCAATACAATACTGTTGTTTTGCGAACGGCAGAACCCAGCGTGAGGTCCTCACCTTCGCCGAGAGCGTTTAATTAGCACTGCAGTTTCTTGTCGCAAGCTGCCACTTCAGTCCGACCAACAGGTTCTGTATAGCGGCTACCTTGGAGTTGGTAGTAGCCCACCCGCAGGGTCGTGAAATCTTTTAATTATAGATGTTGGTCAGCAACTACGAGAACTGCGAAATGCTAAATGCTAAATGCTAAATGCTATTTGTTTGCTGTAAAAGAAGTAACCAGATTTGAATTGAATGTTGATGCAAAAATTCATGCATTGTTCTGTAAACTACAGTGTATAAAATGACTTTCGAAGCTAGAAACAACCTTCAATTAAAATGAGTCAACTCTATAGTTGTCGATGCCATTGCTAAATAGCATTTATCGCTATATAGTAGAAACATTATTCCACAGAGTACAACTGCGCAGCACCCACGAAGAAGCATTCTCAACTCAAGCAAAGTCACGTAACCGCATCGGGCGCCACCTGGCACCGCTGAGGCAGCCATGAGAAAGGCTGACCTACTGAGTGTGTTTACATTCACGCGCGGTCCCTTGACTTTCCTTGCTACTCTGCTGAGCTCTGGGACTCACAGACTGCGGCCAATGCCGGGGAGGGTTTTTAGAAAGACTTTCGCAGAAAGCCGAACAAATTAAAATAATGAGAAAAGAATATCTAGCTCAAGTAAAGGCGGCGCTGCAATTCAGAGCTTGAGAGTTTAACTGCTGGCTCGAGTAGGGAGTGGTGGGTGACTGTCCGCCCCCCTAACAATGCCTCTCGTCTCTGCAGCTTCTCAGGCTACATCTGCTACTCGCAGCGTGGGGCCAGCTCTGCTCTCTGCCTTTCTCGAGTCGTGGCCCCGCAAGATTTGTTTTTTCAAGCGGAATCTCAACCCTCTCGCCAGCACCAGCCGAGCTCCTCTACCCACTGCCGCCCGCCAATCGCTACTTTGCTTTGAAACTTTTTTGCGACTGCTCAAAAAATGAAACAGAACAGAACGCAAAACCCCAAAATGCAGCAGCAGCCCAACTGTCGCCTCTAAACAGTAGCCGGCTATTATAGTTGTAATAAAACTGCCTGTCTTCGAGGGGCCAGTCAGAAGCGCAGCGGTGAGAAAGACAGAAAAAAGGGGCGAGTCAGAGAAGATTGACAGACCTATATTGCATTCCAAACTAAGGTGAGCTGCCTTCAGGCGATTAAGCAGACAGAAGGCAGTGAAATCAATTGCGACAAACCTCTGCTGTTGAGACTGATGGCACGCTAGACATGGCCTCAGTTAGCAGCGGCCATGGCGGCGGCAATGGCAGTGCCGAAATCAAGTACTACCTGAAGTTCGCCATCAACATACCCTACAGCGACGTGAAGCGCATGCTGGAAACTGACACTCGCCTGCTGTACTCGCTCAAAGACTGCTCCAGAGCAGGCAGAGTGAACTGGAAGCTGAAGCTCTACCAGCACCAGGGCACCGATCAAAGCTACCTGGCGCTCTACCTGAAATTCGAGCCTCAGGTGTGCACAGACGGCGTCAGCTGCAACACGGAATTCTCCGTGCGTCTGACGGGTCCCGACAATCGCAGCGTGGAGCGCCAGAGCTCGAGCCCGCGGCAGTTCAGCAAGGCGGACGACAGCTGGGGCTGGTCGCAGTTCGCTGCCACCGATGAGCTCGGCAGCTTCGTCAGCGCGCCAGACGGATCGGAAGTGCTGCGACTTAGCGGCGTCATCAAGATCTACGAGTCTTCAAAGCTGCTCTACCCGAGAAGGAGGCACAATTTTACTCGGGCGCAGAACGGCGCGGACTTTCGCATCCAGGTCGGGCAGGTCACCTTCCATGTGCACCGAACTGTTCTGGTGCTCAACTCGGACTATTTTGCCGCCCTGTTCTCGCGTCAGGACTCCGAAGTGGCGCGCAGCGGCCTGATGACTCTGCTAGACGAGAAGGTTCAGGACGTCCACCTGATGCTGCAGTTCATGTACCCCGGCTACAGTCGCGTCCTGGAGGAGTCCACTCTGCTGCCGCTGAGCTCCCTGGCCTCGAAGTTTCAGTTGCACAGCCTGACCTGGTCCTGTCTGCAGTTCGTCGATACCCAGCTCAGTAGCGAATCAGTCGAGCCTGAGAAGGCCATGAAGTACTATTTTATCTGCATCCGCTGGCTGCGGTGCCCTGACCTCGCCGAGCAGTGCGTTCGCTCCGTGTCTGGACAGCCGTGGGCGCGCGTCAAGGCGGCACCGCATTTTCGCCAGCTGGACGAGCCGGAGCGGGCCGCCTTTCTTGAGGCCTTTCTCGACTTCAAAGAGGACCGCCGCCGGGCGCCCTCCGCTGCTGCTCCTGCGGAGGCTGGCGGTGAAAACGGCGACTTCGATGGAGCCAGCGCGGAAACTGAAAGCGATGGAAAGACCGGTCAGGTGAAAATGAATGGAGTGCACTCGGATCACTCTGAGGACGAAGTGTTCCGGGATTCGGCTGATGAACGTAGCTGACTTGGTGGTGTAAATACGATTATTGTACTGATTTTGCGATCTTTCATCCCTACATAAAACTAGATTTATGCAGCCTTTTAACCTAATTTTTTCTTGTAAATTTATCTGTATGTACTTTTATTTAGCATTGCCAGCTGTATTACTGTGTCCGATGTCTGCTGTATTACTGTGTCCGACTGCTGTATTACTGTGTCCGATGTCTGCTGTATTACTTTGTCCGATGTCTGTTGTATTACTGTGTCCGATGTCTGCTGTATTACTGTGTCCGATGTCTGCTGTATTACTTTGTCCGATGTCTGCTGTATTACTTTGTCCGATGTCTGCTGTATTACTGTGTCCGATGTCTGCTGTATTACTGTGTTCGATGTCTGCTGTATTACTGTGTCCGATTCCTGATGTGTTGCTGTGTCAAATGTCTGCTGTATTACTGTGTCCGATTCCTGATGTGTTGCTGTGTCAAATGTCTGCTGTATTACTTTGTCCGATGTCTGCTGTATTACTTTGTCCGATGTCTGCTGTATTACTGTGTCCGATTCCTGATGTGTTGCTGTGTCAAATGTCTGCTGTATTACTGTGTCCGATGTCTGCTGTATTACTGTGTCCGATGTCTGCTGTATTACTTTGTCCGATGTCTGCTGTATTACTGTGTCCGATGTTTGCTGCATTACTTTGTCCGATGTCTGCTGTATTACTTTGTCCGATATCTGCTGTATTACTTTGTCCGATGTCTGCTGTATTACTTTGTCCGATGTCTGCTGTATTACTGTGTCCGATGTCTGCTGTATTACTGTGTCCGATTCCTGATGTGTTGCTGTGTCAAATGTCTGCTGTATTACTTTGTCCGATGTCTGCTGTATTACTTTGTCCGATGTCTGCTGTATTACTTTGTCCGATGTCTGCTGTATTACTTTGTCCAATGTCTGCTGTATTACTTTGTCCGATGTCTGCTGTATTACTTTGTCCGATGTCTGCTGTATTACTTTGTCCGATGTCTGCTGTATTACTTTGTCCGATGTCTGCTGTATTACTGTGTCCGATTCCTGATGTGTTGCTGTGTCAAATGTCTGCTGTATTACTGTGTCCGATTCCTGATGTGTTGCTGTGTCAAATGT
>NIVC01002101.1:55000-95000 GCA_002269645.1 Macrostomum lignano | reverse complement strand
ATTTAATGAAATCATTTTCGAAGTAAAAACTCTGGAAAAAGGAAAGTTCAGGTAAAAATTTTAACAACGCCAGCGAAATGGAAAAAAATTGAAAGTAAGCTACCTCGAATAAAAAACCGTTAAACTTCAACCTCAACATCAGAAGAAATCAACTTTTGCTGAGGAAACTTCATCTGCAACCCCAAAGAAAACTGGGCTGTAATTTGAGCCAATGAAGCTCCGGACTCCGCAGCTGACTATTAATGAAACTATTGGGACAGGAAGATTGAGATGCGACCCAACTTTGCCATTAATTTTGCCGTCAATTTCCTCCAAGAACTGGGAGCCTTAAGCCTCGAGGTCTAAGCGGTCTCAATCAATCAGTTGCTCCCAGATTAACTTTGGAGTCGCAACTCCGTAGAGTCAGAGGAGAAAAATTGTCTGAGCCAAAGCTTTCTCTGAGAATTCCCAGTCTTAATGCGGCAAATACCTACACTGATGCCGAATTGCTGTTTAAATCGATGAAAAAACCCACTACAGTGCTGTGATATCGATGAGGTTCCTCAGCTTCACCAACGAAGGTGTTCTGCTGTACATGTCCGGTCGACACGGTGACTACATGGGGCTGTACCTGCGACAGGGCCGGCTCAACTATTTCATCTTTAACCCGTCACGGCTGGACAAGTCGCTTGGTGGAGTCCACTTCTGCTCTGAGGCTGCAATTGAGCTGAACAAGGTTTATCAGGTAGGGAGAGCTATGGGAGATCAGGTGAGAGAGTGAGGTGAGGTGAGAGAGTCAGATCAGGTAAGAGAGTCAGATCAGGTGAGAGAGAGTCAGATCAGGTGAGAGAGAGTCAGATCAGGTGAGAGAGAGTCAGATCAGGTGAGAGAGAGTCAGATCAGGTGAGAGAGAGAGTCAGATCAGGTGAGAGAGAGAGTCAGATCAGGTGAGAGAGTCAGATCAGGTGAGAGAGTCAGATCAGGTGAGAGAGTCAGATCAGGTGAGAGAGTCAGATCAGGTGAGAGAGAGTCAGATCAGGTGAGAGAGTCAGATCAGGTGAGAGAGAGTCAGATCAGGTGAGAGAGAGAGTCAGATCAGGTGAGAGAGTGTCAGATCAGGTGAGAGAGAGTCAGATCAGGTGAGAGAGAGAGTCAGATCAGGTGAGAGAGAGAGTCAGATCAGGTGAGAGAGAGTCAGATCAGGTGAGAGAGAGTCAGATCAGGTAAGAGAGAGTCAGATCAGGTGAGAGAGAGTCAGATCAGGTAAGAGAAAGTCAGATTAGGTGAAAGAGAGTCAGATCAGGTGAGAGAGAATCTGATCAGGTGAGAGAGAGTCAGATCAGGTGAGAGAGAGTCAGATCAGGTGAGAGAGAGTCAGATCAGGTAAGAGAGAGTCAGATCAGGTGAGAGAGAGTCAGATCAGGTAAGAGAAAGTCAGATTAGGTGAAAGAGAGTCAGATCAGGTGAGAGAGAATCTGATCAGGTGAGAGAGAGTCAGATCAGGTAAGAGAGAGTCAGATCAGGTGAGAGAGAGTCAGATCAGGTGAGAGAGTCAGATCAGGTGAGAGAGTCAGATCAGGTGAGAGAGTCAGATCAGGTGAGAGAATCAGATCAGGTGAGAGAGTCAGATCAGGTGAGAGAGTCAGATCAGGTAAGAGAGAGTCAGATCAGGTAAGAGAGAGTCAGATCAGGTGAGAGAGAGTCAGATCAGGTGAGAGAGAGTCAGATCAGGTGATCAATCAGCTCACCCACGGCACACTAGGTGGAGTTCTCTTTCAACCAAGCGTTGCCGCAGGCGGTGAGCAGAAGGAAGTTTTACTCCACCGCTCTGCGCCTGAACGGAGAAACGGTGCAGCTTGTGGATTTCTACATCGACGACTTGCAGTTCGAGACGCCGGTGTACTTTGGCGGCGGCCCGAGCGGACTGGTGAGTGCATGAGGCACTTGCAGACCAAGTGTCCAACAGGTGACAATTCAGTGTATAACAGGTGATAATTGAGTATCGAACAGGTGACAATTTAGTGTATAACAGGTGATAATTAAGTGCCAAACAGGTGATAATATAAGTGTCAAACAGGTGACAATTCAGTGTATAACAGGTGATAACTAAGTGTCGAACAGGTGGTAATTAAGTGTCGAACAGGTGATAATTAAGTGTCGAACAGGTGATAATAATAAAGTGTCGAACAGGTGATAATCAAGTGTCGAACAGGTGATAATAATAAAGTGTCGAACAGGTGATAATTTAGTGTCGAACAGGTGATAATAATAAAGTGTCGAACAGGTGATAATTTAGTGTCGAACAGGTGATAATAATAAAGTGTCGAACAGGTGATAATTTAGTGTCGAACAGGTGATAATTTAGTGTCGAACAGGTGATAATAATAAAGTGTCGAACAGGTGATAATTAAGTGTCGAACAGGTGATAATTTAGTGTCGAACAGGTGATAATAATAAAGTGTCGAACAGGTGATAATTAAGTGTCGAACAGGTGATAATTTAGTGTCGAACAGGTGATAATTTAGTGTCGAACAGGTGATAATTTAGTGTCGAACAGGTGATAATTAAATGTCTAACAGGTGATAATCAAGTGTCGAACAGGTGATAATAATAAAGTGTCGAACAGGTGTTAATTAAGTGTCGAACAGGTGATAATTTAGTGTCGAACAGGTGTTAATTGAGTGTCGAACAGGTGATAATTTAGTGTCGAACAGGTGATAATTTAGTGTCGAACAGGTGATAATTAAATGTCTAACAGGTGATAATCAAGTGTCGAACAGGTGATAATAATAAAGTGTCGAACAGGTGTTAATTAAGTGTCGAACAGGTGATAATTTAGTGTCGAACAGGTGTTAATTGAGTGTCGAACAGGTGATAATTTAGTGTCGAACAGGTGTTAATTAAGTGTCGAACAGGTGATAATTTAGTGTCGAACAGGTGTTAATTAAGTGTCGAACAGGTGATAATTTAGTGTCGAACAGGTGTTAATTGAGTGTCGAACAGGTGATAATTTAGTGTCGAACAGGTGAGCCATAAGTATTACCAATGAAGTCTGCAAAGATTTTACCTAAGAAAATCAAGTTCCAACCATTCACTCATCGTGCACACAGGATCTTCACGTGCTGGACTTCGAGGGCAGACTTACAGACATTGTCATCAATGGTCAGGCATTGAACTCCGTTGAATTCAACAAGCGAGTGTCTGGCTGCTAACGAAGGCTATTTATGCCGAGCTTAGACAGCTCACAGCGGTAACTAATTGAAGCGGCAACAGTTGCTATACAGCAAATTTATGTTTAATATTTTTTCTACCCCGCCTCTCATTGTATAAAATTTCTCTTTCTAAGTAGTCTGCCCCTAGCTGCTCAAGTTAAAGTGGCAAGGATTAGTTTGAAAAAAAATGGCAAAGTTTGTTTATGCATATATTGCGTTCTCAAGCACGACAGCGTATAATTAATCTTGTCTGGGAGTTTCTTTTCTATGGTTGTTTGTTGCTAGAAAAGAGCTTTTAGTATCATCTTTATAGTCAGCTAAATTCATGGAAAACTAGCTGCATGCAACTTTGCCATTAGTAATTTTCCATTGTGCATAGACTGTGCACCGAAATACACCTTTGCGTTCTTTCAAGACGAGAAAAATGCTTGAGTAGCAATCTGCACACAAATTGTATTGTTGTTTCTGACATGGCTGCAAGAGCTGTATCAGCTCCAGTTTCTGGAGAGTTCGCCTCCACAGAAAAGTCAATTAAGTTATCAAACTGATAGTATAGTGTGTGTCTGTAATGAAGTATATTACTAACCAACCAAGTCACTCTGCGTCCACAGAATGAGCTCAAAAAGTTTCCGTGCAGGACCAGCATGACTTGATGAATTATTTAAGTGACACCTCCTACGAAGCACCTGTCTTGCTCTTGAATAATTAATTTGATTTTGAGGGACAGAGAAGTGTAGCATGTGGATTCAGATAGGAGGCGCGCCTGTCTCGGCTTCCCGCCTACACTCCCACGCAAAAAGGCGAGTCTTTCATTGTGGCATTCCTGAGCAAGTTGAGTAGCGTTTTTTCAACGTCTAGATGTAATAGGCAATGTCAAGCACCTTCCTCTAGGGGCGCCTTTTTCGAATATATCTATGGCTATGATGATTTCCATGGATGTGTCTATGACTAAAATGATTGAAGTGATTGTGTCTATGGCCAAAAGTTAATTTTCATGGATGTGTTTTTGGCCAAGACGATTGTCAGGGATTTGTCTAAAGCCAATATGATTGCCATGGTTTCTATGGCCTTAGATGATTGAAATGATTGTGTCTATGGCCAAGATGATTGCCATGAATGTGGCTTTGCCAAAAAGATTGCCATGGATTTGTCTATGGCCAAGATGATTGTCATAGCTGTGTCTTTGGCCAAGATGATTGCCATGGATGTGTCCTTGGCCAAGATGATTGCCATGATTGTGTCTATGGCCAAGATAATTGTCATAGATGTGTCTTTGGCCAAGATGATTGCCATGGATGTGTCTTTGGCCAAGATGATTGCTATGGATGTGTCTTTGGCCAAGATGATTGCTATGGATGTGTCTTTGGCCAAGATGATTGCTATGGATGTGTCTTTCGCCAAGATGATTGCCATGGATGTGTCTTTGGCCAAGATGATTGCCATGGATGTGTCTTTGGCCAAGATGATTGCTATGGATGTGTCTTTGGCCAAGATGATTGCTATGGATGTGTCCTTGGCCAAGATGATTGCTATGGATGTGTCTTTGGCCAAGATGATTGCTATGGATGTGTCTTTGGCCAAGATGATTGCTATGGATGTGTCTTTGGCCAAGATGATTGCCATGATTGTGTCTATGGCCAAGATGATTGTCATAGATGTGTATTTGGCCAAGATGATTGCCATGGATGTGTCCTTGGCCAAGATGATTGCCATGATTGTGTCTATGGCCAAGATAATTGTCATAGATGTGTCTTTGGCCAAGATGATTGCTATGGATGTGTCTTTGGCCAAGATGATTGCTATGGATGTGTCCTTGGCCAAGATGATTGCTATGGATGTGTCTTTGGCCAAGATGATTGCTATGGATGTGTCTTTGGCCAAGATGATTGATATGGATTTGTCTTTGGCCAAGATGATTTCCGTGGAGAACACGAGGTTTTTACCCAAAAAAAAATTATATAGCGAGTAGACCCACTACTGTTTGGGAAAACCTTCAAGCCTAAATTTCAACGAAAGCGTTTTAAAGGCCCAGAAAATGTGGCTCACTTATGCTACGACAAGTAAACAAACAGTTTTCACTGTTCAATTTAGCACGCGATTTTTTCGGAGCCTGAACCGCAACACAGGAAGCTCAAATCAATGGAATTGGTCAGCTGATGCAGCCGCTCAAACAAGGAAGTGGAAAAATAATTAACGACCCACTCAGGACGCGAGGTCAAACGAACCGACAGAAGAAAGTGAGGGTCTCCTTTGATGCCCCTTAGCACCGAGTTCTTCGCTGGCGCTTAAAACCTCTCTTTGAGGCTTCTCCGGACACAGCGGGGTGGAAGAGCCGAAGTAGAAGCAGCGGTTGCAGCAGGTCGGAAGCAATTTTATAGGTTCTGAGTCTTGAAAAGATTTCAAGAACGAAAGAAACTTATAGAGAAGCACAGATGATTGTATTGAAAAAGCGCTCTGATCTATATATACAATATTTGGAGAAATTTATTTTTCATTAGCAACTAGAGATCACTTCTGATCGCTAAACAGCTGATTGCTAAACATACAAGCGCACCAAACTGTAGGCAGTCACGCACTCATACAAACGCTCACACGGGATGTAAAGCTGCCTTGAATTTCTATAATTGTCAGTCTCAATAGTTTGCACCCAAATCGTGAGACGAAACTCGAAAATCATACATCTTAGACGACTATTTTGCTTCTCACATAGAGAAACCGAAATTGAAGGCCAGCGAAGTCAGTCGGAGGAACTGGAAAAATCGAAGATCATTTTCTAATCTCCGCAGTCTCCAGGGTGCAGTCGGGCCGAGTGGCTTCAGAAGCAGAAACTTTCTAAGAATGAAAGCTCATCAACTTTGCTGGGCCAATTTTTCGAGTCAGGCAGCAGTGCAGGGACTTCATAGAAGTGCAAGCTCGAGTACCGGGGACTTTAGCGAAGAACAACTGAAAAAGAAATCAATTTACTGGGATTTTGGTTTAGCACCGTTGTTTGTGAGTTGATTGCTTTATTATTTGATTTTTCTTTACAAGAAAGAACGCTAGTGCAAAAATATTGAGTGCTGCTCTAAGAAAATGGAGAAAAAGATACATTAATTTGATGAAGATTACTTAAATTCTCGGCGAAAGTAACTCGTCAATGAACCTGAGGTGTTTCCAGTTGGTCACATCAAGTCTGATCAAGCGAGACGCTGAGGTGTTTGATGTGTGACTAACTTGAAGACACTGGAGGGTTTGATGTGTGACTAACTGGAAGACACTGGGTGTTTGATGTGTGACTAACTGGAAGACACTGGGTGTTTGATGTGTGACTAACTGGAAGACACTGGGTGTTTGATGTGTGACTAACTGGAAGACACTGGGGTGTTTGATGTGTGACTAACTGGAAGACACTGGGTGTTTGATGTGTGACTAACTGGAAGACACTGGGTGTTTGATGTGTGACTAACTGGAAGACACTGGGGTGTTTGATGTGTGACTAACTGGAAGACACTGGGTGTTTGATGTGTGACTAACTTGAAGACACTGGAGGGTTTGATTTGTGACTAACTTGAAGGCACTGAAGTGTTACATAAACTCGAAATTTCGCATTTAATTCCAAACTATCTACTAAATAGTAGGTGATTTTGTAGGCAACTTTACAGACAGCTGTGGCACACTTTTTGCCTCCGACTTTGAATAAACTCCCTGATTATTCAAACAAGCGGAGCATCAATGCAGACTCTGATGCAGAGGTGCGGCTGTTTAGCCTAATTGGATTTCTGCATTGGATTGGCTTGCAGAAATTTATTCCATAGGCTTACATAGCTAGGCTCTTTTTGCGGAAGCGATCGATTTGGAAAATACAGAAATTGTTTTTTTTTTCAACCTAATGTCCCTTTCTCATCGCTTGCTAGCGCTCCTTTCTCATCGCTTACTGACGCCCCTTTCTCATCGCTTACTGACGCCCATTTCTCATCGCTTGCTGGCATCGCTTCCTGGCGCTCCTTTCTCATCTCTTACTGACGCCCATTCTAATCGCTTACTGACGCCCCTTTCTCATCGCTTGCTGGCGCTCCTTTCTCATCGCTTACTGACGCCCCTTTCTCATCGCTTACTGACGCCCATTTCTCATCGCTTGCTGGCATCGCTTCCTGGCGCTCCTTTCTCATCTCTTACTGACGCCCATTCTAATCGCTTACTGACGCCCCTTTCTCATCGCTTGCTGGCGCTCCTTTCTCATCGCTTACTGACGCCCCTTTCTCATCGCTTACTGATGCCCCTTTCTAATCTCTTACTGACGCCCCTTTCTCATCGCTTACTGACGCCCCTTTCTCATCGCTTACTGACGCCCCTTTCTCAACGCTTGCTGGCGCTTCTTTCTCATCTCTTACTGACGCCCTTTCTAATCGCTTACTGACGCCCCTTTCTCATCGCTTGCTGGCGCTCCTTTCTCATCGCTTACTGACGCCCCTTTCTAATCGCTTACTGACGCCCCTTTCTAATCGCTTACTGACGCCCCTTTCTAATCGCTTACTGACGCCCCTTTCTCATCGCTTGCTGGCGCCCCTTTCTCATCGCTTACTGACGGCCAGTTCTCATCGCTTATTGGTGCTTATTTCTAAGTTTCTTGGTGCCCCTTTTTCATCGCTTACTGGCGCCTACGCTCGTATGTCAAATATAAACTGAAATTTATACACGAGCATGCAATTCCCTCTTCTTTATGTTTTCACAGTTGCTGATAAAATAATTCAAAAGCATGCATCTGCTATTGCTTCTATCTACACTGCTAATCGGAACTCAATGCAGCAATTCTGTGTGCTGACTGCTTACTTCCAGCGCGTGCTGGATGTTGACCGAAGGTAACATTTTTATTAAAATCCTGTCCCTTGCAGAGAGATCTGACAAAATAAATAAATTAATTCACAGTCACAGCTACGTAAATACAGACGAGCTACGGCGCGCGCTGGGGACAGTGGAGTGACTGTCCTGAGGGTCATTTTGGCAACGGTTAAGTCACACAGTTCTTTAATACCATCGCACAAATCACATGTCTTCAACGTTTTAATAAATTTTCACACCACTCTTATACTGATATACATCCTACATCAGCGGTCGGCAGACTTTTATTCCAAGCGCTAGATAGAGAATCTAGCTCATGACTGCGGGTCAGAGGGGGAAAGACAGGAGAGAGGAAAGAGAGAAGATAGAAGGAGGAGAGAGAGACGAGAGTAGATGGGAGAAAGGAGAGTAGAGGAAATAAAGTAGAAGAGAGGACACGAGAGAAAAGGAGAGGAGGGAGGAGCGAGGAGAGACAATTGGGGAGAGGAGATAAGAGAGGAGAGAGAGAGGAGAGAAGGGAGAGAAGAGAGAAGAGATTGCAGTCTTGACGTCTCAAAGGACCCCGAGGACCGGATAGAGAGGCTTCGTGGCTCGCGGGCCGGAGTGTGCCGACCCCTGTCCTACATACGCTCGGAAACAAGTAAATACACTATACATACGCACGTACAGATTTATGTTGATGATTAAATAGAATCCATTTGCTATTTGCTATTTAGCGGTTTAGTTGGAGCATATGGCGAATGGCTGGTTGGACAGGAAAAGGTCATGTCCTATATGGTACACCGGGCTGCTTGCGATGGATGATCGCCCACCTTCGGTCTGGGGATTTCTTAATAACTATATGGCGATTACCACAGTTCTCATGATTTGTATGCAATGACTGTGGAGAGAGTAAGTATCTACTGAATGCCACCTACATATGCCACCTACATAACGGAGGGTTCCCGAATGGTGGAAAACAACTGCGCCCTTGCTGGAATGCCCCGGGAATTCGGCTATTTGCGGCATAAGGACACAAGTGGACGATGGACTCCCCATGGACAATGTCGGTATGAATAACATTGAGATTAAATGCTGCCTAATGAGCTTATCAAGCAGCAAGCAAGGATGATATTGTGCCTTCTATTTATTAATGAACTATATTTACAATTTGGTCTTGACCAATGAATTATTTAATATGTGAACGGAAAAATACAAGATGAACTTAAGCTTATCATAATAATGTTGATTTTTCATCCTCTTTTTCAGTATGAACTACTTAATCTCTGGTTTTAAGGCGTCTTTTCCCTCGATTCTCTTTCAAAAGATATATTTTCGTCTTCTACTGTATACTTGGGTCGCTTTCATAGGATTGAAATTTCATAACGCCGAAAGACACCTGCCTTCACAAGACCGAAACTTTCGGAGTGAAGCGAACAGAAATGCTTCCTTGGCTGATCTCTGTTAAAGCTGCAGGGACATGCACGACCCTCGCTCCTCATTTTAAGTTTCGTGAAGTTTGCTTCAAGGACGACAAAATGAATGCCCGCAGCGTCAAAATCAGTGGTAACAACAGCGATTTCCAGAATAAAATAGAATTTTTCGCTTAGAATTCATGGGTTTGTCTCCCCACCATCCATACTAGAAAACTCCGCTGACAAGGTGAGGGCAGGTAAGGTATATTGTACTTTTATGCCACTATTCAGCCAAAAACGCCCACGGACTAAAGACGTTTGCAGCACAGCTTCTTGGCAGCTGCATCCATGCTAGCAGGTTCTTTAATTGGCTTCCAGTGATGGCAACTGTCGGCTCCTAATTATTGAGAAGAAAGGGGAACTCTCCTCACTTCCTCAAGCATCCACTAAAGCACGACAGAATATAGTATTGGACAGCTTGGGTTTGGCAGGTCTCTTTTAAACCGAAAAAAACTGAGGTGGCAAGCTGGACAATAGTCCTGCCTCACTGCTGCTTGCTTCTAGCTGCAACATGTCCACTTGTCTCATCACCGTTTTCGCGCTCTTGAGCTGCGGGTCTCCGATTGCGGCTGCCGTCAGCTCAAAATCTGGTGGGTGCGATTGGAAATTTAATTGCAGAAGACCCAAACTGAACAAAAATAATAGAGTATGAAAAAATCATTATCGTATTTCAGAGTTTTCTACTGAGGAGGTTTCGCAAACCACGACGGCTCCGATGACGTCACAGCCTGGTCGCAGCGCTGCGGACTGCGCGCTGAAATGCGAGCCCCCAGTTATGCCATACTGCTCCGCTTTCGCCTTTGTTCCTGAAAAGAAGATCTGCCTGCTCTCGGAACTGCGGAATGCGGAATTCGCGTCCGTGGCTCCCAGCGGCCCTGTCTATCGAAAGAAGAGCGACAGTGAGTTTTTGGGCCAGGCGAGATATATGAGATGGAATTTAATATTAGCCCGCGTTCATCGTTTTTATTCTTTTAGAAAAGCTAGTCCAAATCAGCGGTCAATTATTCCAAGTGATCCAGCACAGATCGAAGGGCGAGCTCAGCTTTGCTCGCGGCTGGACTGAGTATGAGAACGGCTTTGAAGACGACACGGACTTCTGGATTGGTGAGGAGCGCATAAAATAGCTCGTAATTCTTTCGGACAGAATGCTTAGAGGGACAAAATATGATATCAAATAAATTTTCAGGTCTCCGTAAAATGCACGAGCTGACCGGAAGCTCTCCGAAGCTTCTGCGAGTCGAGGCCGTCACCTGGTCAAATGAGCTGTACGTCTGTGAGTACTCCGGCTTCACGGTGGCCGATGCCAGCACGAACTACACCATGACTTACACTTCGTACCTGAGCGGCAGCTCCAACACGACCAGCAATTCGCTCGCTCATAACAATGGGATGCAGTTCTCCACCGTGGACCGAGACAATGATAAATATGGACCCGCCTGTTCCAGCGGCCGTGGAAACTCAGGTTGGTGGTTCCAAAGCTGTTCAAAGTCCAATCCGAACGGGATCTTTCACGACTCTGCTGTGAGCGGACATGCATACATGTATTGGTCAGGCGCTACCGCTGGAGGCCTAGTTGCCCTAAAGAGCATTCGACTGATGATCCATCTGGTCTGATGTCACGGGCATTGGATACACACTCAAGTGCAAAATTACTAAATGGAGTTCTCAGATAAGCTCTGTGATTCATTTGGGTACAAGAGTTAAGAAATGCACTGAAGATTTTTTCGCGAGGTTAATGTCGTGTTCAGATTTAACTTTTTAAGAAACTTGGAAATCTGTTAATTAACTTTAAATGAATAATTCAAACATTACTGATTGTCACTGATATCCAGCATAGCTGTGTCTGTTCGATGTTTCAACGAAAAATTGTCCATGAGTACTTAGAGAGAATACTTCAACTTTTTATGGTATTTTGTGGCTTATCACTAACTTTTTCTGCTGATTTCTAACTGATGTAGGAGTTGTGTCTCTTCAATTTTCTGACAATTCATACTTACATCTACAATAGAATCTACTGTCTCTAGGTGGGCACCCCTGCTGTCTCTTGGTGGACACCCCTGCTGTCTCTTGGTGGGCACCCCTGCTGTCTCTTGGTGGGCACCCCTGCTGTCTCTTGGTGGGCACCCCTGCTGTCTCTTGGTGGGCGCCCCTGCTGTCTCTTGGTGAGCGCCCCTGCTGTCTCTTGGTGGGCGCCCCTGCTGTCTCTTGGTGAGCGCCCCTGCTGTCTCTTGGTGGGCGCCCCTGCTGTCTCTTGGTGGACATCCCTTCTGTCTCTTGGTGGACACCCCTACTGTCTTTTGGTGGACACCCCTACTGTCTCTTGGTGGACACCCCTTCTGTCTCTTGGTGGACACCCCTACTGTCTCTTGGTGGACACCCCTTCTGTCTCTTGGTGGACACCCCTACTGTCTCTTGGTGGACACCCCTACTGTCTCTTGGTGGACACCCCTACTGTCTCTTGGTGGACACCCCTACTGTCTCTTGGTGGACACCCCTACTGTCTCTTGGTGGACATCCCTTCTGTCTCTTGGTGGACACCCCTACTGTCTCTTGGTGGACACCCCTACTATCTCTTGGTGGATAACCCTACTGTCTATTAGACCCACATGAATAGAAGCCACAGATGCCACATTGAAGAGGTTGAAGGGTGCATAAGTTGAGCTCCTGTCTTTCGTGGAGCTTGTTTGACCTCCTGTAGTTTTCTAAATAGCGCAGTTTTTTCGGGGAGATTAAAAGAGGTTGTTGAAGCCCCCCCCATTTCCCCTTCTCCCTTTGATCGGTGCGAGCGTAGAAGTGATAAATTTTTACTTTCTTTTCTGCCTTGCTATCGTTAATTTTTTACGTCAACTTTCTTTTTTGTGTTCTATCGTGAAAATAAACAGGTATCTGCAGTTTTCTGTCTATTAGACAGCCGGTTTTTGTGACTTTGTGAATTTGTGACTTTGAGGCAATGAATGAATTATTGACACACGTTCATCGAGTTGAATGATTTTGCACAGACTCAATAGGCTTTTAGGGATAGAACTCCTCATTAGGTGGAATTTCGTGCGTTTCAACACGCAAGGGCTGGTTGCAATTAGCAAAGCTCCATGACTTCTACAAGCTGATGAAGCGCTTAAATATGCTATGTGTAACAATGCCGCCACAAAACCCGGCAATGTGGAGCCTCCCATATTTTCAGTTTCGAGAGCTGCAGTTAGCGACGCTAGTTTAAGAAAAACCGGAAAACTGCATCCCAGATGCGCACACGCACTGCTGTACTGACAATGGGTTTGAAAAAGTCTTTACTGTTCAATGCGCCAACGCTCCGGTTAGACATAAGGCCCCAGAATCGATGAAACTTCCTTTAATTGGCTTCTATTCATTTGAAGCAGCTTGCGCGAAATTACCGTCCTTAAATGCAGCTGCGCCTTTGTTAATGAGGAGATTTTAGGAGGCCTGCTTTGGAAACGCATCGACTCAAGCAGTTCAATAGCAACAACAGGTGCTTTAGGGAGGTAAAAGCGTTGAGACAAAGCCAGCAACCAGAGACAGTCGGTTTTTAGGCGAGGCAACTAAAATCGAGCGGATTCATAACCTTGCCTGCAGCATGTCCGCTTTTCTTGTCGCCGTTGCTGCGTGTCTAATCGACGGGACTCCGTTTTTGACTGGGGCTGGAGCAGAAGCCGGTAAGTTCCATTGTACATTATAGTTGACAGTTCAATATTTTTATCATTTTTACGCATATACTGAAGTATTAGCAATTCATGCCGTTTATTTTTTCTGAGCTCACTGCACGTATCCGATATGCTGTAGCGACGCCTAAAAGCTCCATCAACCCTGGGCCAGAAGAAAGTTCATTTCTACGTTTCAGTGTTTTCTACCGACGAGATTTTGCAAACCACGACGGCTCCGATGACGTCACAGCCTGGACGCAGCGCTGTAGACTGCGCCTTTAAATGCGAGTTCTCGCCCGAAAGAGACTGCTCCTCTGTCGTCTTTGTTCCTGAGACGAAGCTCTGCCTCCTTTCCGAGCTGCAGAATGCCGAATTCGCGGCTGTCGCTCCCACTGGTCTGGTCTATCGAAAGAAACTGGACAGTAAGTTGAAGTTTATTCGACCTTATTGGAACAAACGACTTAAAATTATCAATAGATTGAGGCACTAGTACCTGCGAGCTCGTTGGTAACAAGGCTTTTTATTAGAGAATCTTCGGTTCGTTATTTTTAGAGGGGCCAATCCACATTGACGGCCGGACATTCCAAGTGATCCAGCACAGATCGAAGGGCGTGCTGAGCTTTGCTCGAGGCTGGACTCAGTATGAGGATGGCTTTGGAGACGATACGGACTTCTGGATTGGTGAGTGTCACGTTATTTGATGTTGGCCGTGACCCTTAAAAGGGCCGTTTTAGTCCCAAAATAAGTTGAAGTCAACTTAGGCGAAGTGAATGGTGTAGCGGAGCACTTGGCAATAAGGGCAGGAAACTGCCGTAGTCGTTTTTATTATCAATATAAATAGTAAGTTTGGTTGTTACTGGCAAATAACAAACTATGGCTTTCTGGGCACTGGCGGCTGCAACAATGGTTTCTTTTTTGAAGATAAATTGGATGTGAGTTCAAGCGACAGACGAGTGATGTAATGGCGACGTAACGTGATGATCAATGGCAATGAGTACAGTGAAGGCAGTGAGACGTAGTAGGCAGGCAGATGAGCAGTGGCGAGGTTGGCGTCAGCCGTGGCGTGAGGTAAGGAGGCTCGAGGCAGCCAGACAGAGAGAAGGAAAACACACACAAGGCCAAGGACAGACGGGGAGAGAGAGCGAGGGAGAGAGAGGAGAGTGGAGTGCCCGCCGCCAGGCGGGAGGGGGGGTTTAATAAAGGAGCGCAGAGGGGGGTAGCGCGAAGCACGAGTGGTTTTCATTGGCTGGCGAGAGAACTTAAAATTATCGATCGTGCCAATTTTATACGGTCGCGAGAGAGGATAGCAAAATATACAGTGAATTAGAAATTGCCACAAAATCGTTGGGCACTACTACAAGTAAACGTCGCAATAAACAAATGGAAAAGTTTAGTTGAAACGGTGAAACTGAAGGGTTGAAACTATAGAGAAACAGCAGTCCAACGGCCCTTTTCGGGACCACCTTAAACTGACAACGTCACAGTGAGCACTGAGTCACTCAAAAAGATGAGGCCAAGCGTCTTGTAATTTCATTTTGATTTTTTAATATCAGATTTTACTAAATGTAAAAAATTGAAAACTCTCTTTTAGTCTTTTTAGTGTTCAAAAATCGAAAACTAAAAAATCTTTAACTTGATCCTGTCGGTTTGTAACAGATTGCTCCACGAAATGAGCTCAAAATCAATATACGAGTATGCACGGAAACTGTGATGCAATAAGGAACTTTAAAATTCAAAACAGTGTGCTCTATTTCGTCATATATGTTCTTAAAAAAATTAATATTGTAACGGAACTTTATGTCCGGCTCTCCTGTCTGTTTCTACGATCAAAGATGCTGGTGTCTTTCGTGCTGATTTTCTGAGCTGAGAGAGTGCGGAATAGTCAACGTAAATTACAATTTCGTGGCTGTCACTACCATATCACTCACTGTCGCACCTTTCCTAGATTACCTCTGGAGACAGTGAAGCAGCGAAATGTTAAAATTCCTCGGAATCAATTTGAAATCTGTTTTTGAACAGCAGTGGTAGGGTGGCTTACAGTAGTCCACGAAGTACTAAATTATGTTTACCTTCTCTTGTGTATCCGTCTAGTCTGAGGGAAAGTGGAATTTCCCGTAATTTCCCGAAGTAGCCTTTACTGTAGAAATCAGTTGTGATACCTTCAGTTGCAAGTGATACCTAATCGTCAATTATATGAGCAATTCATATCAAGAACAGTCAGCTCTGGTCTCAGAATGCCTCAGTATTTCTGTTAAAATGATGCAGAAGTATGTTCATGCTTGCGACATCATGATACGATGAGGAATGCAAAAATAGTCTCACAATGCACAAGGTCTAAAAACGACCTCATATTCATATTAATAGTGAAACTTCCGCTAGATATCTTTTAAAGCATTTAGAGTTTCTGTTCCTTTTGAAATACTGAATCATTTTATTGTAACTGTAAGTAGTAAATTCGAATAGTTATTTAAAACAAGCTGCATGTAATAGCCAAGCAAACATATAGCTCGTATGGCCGATAACACTTAAAATTTTCAGGACTTCGCAAAATCCACGAGCTGACCGGAAGCTCGCCGAAGCTACTGCGAGTTGAAGCCGTCACCTGGTCGGATGAGCTGTACGTCTGCGAGTACTCCGGCTTCACGGTGGCCGATGCCAGCACGAACTACACCATGACCTACACTTCGTATCTGAGCGGCAGCTCCAACACGACCAGCGACTCGCTTGCTGCCAACAAGGGGATGCAGTTCTCCACCATGGACCGCGACAACGACAACTATGGATCTTCTTGTTCCAACCGACGTGGAAATTCCGGTTTGTGGTATAATGGCTGCTCTAGGTCTAATCCCAACGGAGTTTATCGCTACTCAGCAGGGACTGATGAAGAATTCATGCACTGGGCAGGTGCTACATCTGAGAATTTTATCGCGCTAAAAAGTGTTCGCCTGATGCTCCAGTGGCCCTAACTTTTTCAATGTTCAGTTTTGATGAATAAGTTTTGATTGAGAAACAGACTATCAAATTTTCACATCCAGACAGTTTCTATAAAAAACGGAGAAAAACTGAGTTATATATACACAATAATCTGCTGATCCCCATTAACTTTGAGAGCAAAACTCCTTCGTTCTTCGTAGCTTTTAAAGTACTCAATGAATTTTGATAATTTTGTGCGTTCAGCGCAAACAATGAATACAATTCTGACAAGCGGAATGAAAGCTTCATTGTGCCGCATATTTAGCATACCGCAATGCCTTTCTGCTTGCAGTTCCATATGGTCTCTCTGCCTCAAACTTCAATTATAACAATGGGTGCCATGGGACTACTTGTATATGACAAATTGACATGCCAAATTATTGAAAATGCCTTAAGAATGGTATGCTTAGTCTTATTAAGAATATGGCTAAAAAATAAACAAAAAAATATAGACATACTGTATTCATCTAATCTCAATACATGTAGTGTAACTCTGTCTCACTCGGAGATCAATATTTCGGGCTAATTCCCTCCGTTCTCTCTGAAAAATGTACAAATTTCTCTTATATGAGAGAAGCTAAGCCGAGCCTGTCTAACTGGTAAACCTGCCTGTCTAACTGGTAAACCTTGCCTGTCTAACTGGTAAACCTGCCTGTCTAACTGGTAAACCAGCCTGTCTAACTGGTAAACCTGCCTGTCTAACTGTAAACATGACTGTCTAACTGGTAAACCTGCCTGTCTAACTGGTAAACCAGCCTGTCTAACTGGTAAACCTGCCTGTCTAACTGGTAAACCAGCCTGTCTAACTGGTAAACCTGCCTGTCTAACTGGTAAACCAGCCTGTCTAACTGGTAAACCTGCCTGTCTAACTGTAAACCTGCCTGTCTAGCTGGTAAACCTGCCTGTCTAACTGGTAAACCAGCCTGTCTAACTGGTAAATCTGCTGGCATTATAAATCCTCTGAATAAAGTTTTAGGCGCTAGTCCTCACTATTCAACTTGCTCAGCTTCGGTCAGGCAAGAGGCCACAGAAACGATAGATTTTCCCTTAATTGGCTTATGTTCATTTTGAGTAGATGTAGGGCAGAATTCCTATTTTTGAATGCAGCTTCGTCTTTGCTAAAAAAGTAATTTTGCATGTAGGTGGCCTGCCTTAGAAACACATCGACTCAAGCGCGGTTTGCTGTGCTGCAGAAAAAACAAATCACCAGTTCAAACTCAATTGAAAGATCAGAATGCTTAAAGTTCAGATTTTACTTCAAAGGGTAACTGTTAAAATTAGGATACAACCTCACACATTTCTAATAAATAGGTTTATATCGTTTGATTCAGTTCTTACAATTTGAGTTAGATATAATAGAGAATAATATTTTAAGGCTTAACCTAACACATTGTTAAAGTTCTTAGTGCTGAGGCAAATAAGCCCCATTGTCTAAAGATCTTGTCTAAAGCTAGAAATCAAGCAGCGTGCACCTTTCTAGAATTTTCTTCAGCTAAAAGCTGCTCGAATGCTTTTCGTGTGCACATTCTTAATTTGGCAATTTCTCGACAGTGCCGAGCTCCAGAAAGGGATCAAGGCTTGAGAAAGTTTCTCAAATCTGGTGCTTGCGTTTGAAGGGGAAAAAGCGGGATGGGGCAACAGGAGTGAAGCATCTGCGTATGCCGTCTTGTGAGTTATCTCCCGCCCACAAGGTAGCTACTACAATCAGAAGATCAAGTCGTTTGAGTCTGTAAAACATCTGGTTAATGGGCAAACTGAATCAAGCCCAGGCGCCTCGCCACCGGGGGGGGGGGGGGATGGAACAGGGGAGACATGCCCCCCCCCCCAGTAAAAGCTCTGGGGGGACATGCCAATTCTTTGTCCCCCCCACCCCACCTTGCGACTCGTCAAAAATAAATAATTTTTCTTCAGGGCGTCAAAATATAGCGCCTTCGGCGCTAAAATGAGTGCCTGCGGCGCCAAAATGAGTGCCTGCGGCGCCAAAATGAGTGCCTGCGGCGCTAATAGGAATGCCTGCGGCGCCAAAATGAGTGCCTGCGGCGCCAAAATGAGTGCCTGCGGCGCCAAAATGAGTGCCTGCGGCGCCAAAATGAGTGCTGACAACACGATTCTCAAAATAATAGAAATGTACTAATTTAGTCATGTACATGTTGAATTCTTGACTTCGTCACCCCACCATAAAAGCCATGGAGACGTCCCTGATCAAGCCATTTCAAGTTTAAGAAAAAATCTGCGTTCTGTCTTCTGTTTTCAATCAAATACTTTTTCGAAGCCTTTTTAGTCCAATATTGATAATAAATAACAGAATTTCAGTATCCTAGGACTTGAGTCTCGAGACTCGAGATATAATTTTTGTATCATAAAATTTTATATTTTTGGGTACTGCTGCATCGTCTACATTATTTTTGTCTTGTCGATCTGATGGTCTCCTGTGTTGAATCTCGCTCTTTAGGGGCAGGTAGTCGATAAGTTATAGGACTACCCGACCATCAGTAGTTGCAATCCCTTTCATTACTTGTTACCAACAGGGCAGCACAGAGACTTCTACAGATAAAAAACGCACATTTTAAAATTGATGCGAAAAATTACATTTCTATTCTTATGTTTCACTGCTAGATTTGCACAGTTAATGCAATGCTATACATTTACCTTAATCGATGCAAGATTTTAAGGAAACTGGCTCGCTAGAAAAATGTCTAGAAAGGTACCGGTATAACTGCAGTGACTTCCGCTGCGCTAAAAGCTTTAGTTTGAAAAAGTTGAGCGACAGACAAGAACAGGGAAGTAACCAAGTCTCGTTGGAGACATTCACTCTGTTTACTCAACCCAACTTCTCTCAGTCAACATTACTCAGCAAACTCAAAACCTGCTTTTAAGGCTTTTGCAGTGCAGCAGGCCCAGCTGCTTATTTTAGAGTTAAAAAAGTCAGCAGCTGACTATCTATATAAGATCGACAGCGATAGGGACTGGCTGACGGAGCTGTCTGCCCCTCCATCAGGTGCAGAGCACTCAGCATGCAATCAATCCTCATTGCCGTTGCTGTCGCTCTCTGCAGCGGCTCAACTGTTTGGACTCTGGACAGTGCAGCATCTGGTAAGTCAAGCTTTTTGAATGAGTGTGGAAGTACTTCAGTAGTTGTTAAGAAGGTTTAAATTCATGCGATTTGCAGTGTTTTCTCAAGAGGAAGTTGCGCACACCACACCTGCTCCGATTCACCACGAGCCCGGTCGAAGCGTCGCTGACTGCGCTCTGAAATGCGAGCAGCCCATCGTGAAGTTCTGCTCCGCCTTCGCCTTTGTGCCAGAGAAGAAGCTCTGCCTGCTCTCCGAGATACCGACTGCCGATTTTGCACCTGTCGCTCCTGGTGAACTGGTTTATCGAAAGCTTATGGCTAGTAAGTTTTTATATCGAGCCTGTGTTCACTAATAATGAAATGAATAGCTGTGAATTCTAAAAGGTGTGAAAAGTCGCTCAATGGTAGCAAATATCAATCCCTTTGATTTATAAATGAATTCACTAGTTCACGCACCGCTAGACACACTTAAACATTGTTTGCTTTTTTGATATATCAGAACGAATCGTCCAGATCAACGGACGAGAATTCCAAGTGATTCAGCACAGGTCGAAGGGCGAGCTGAGCTTTGCTCGCAGCTGGACTGAGTATGAGAACGGCTTTGGAGACGATACGGACTTCTGGATTGGTGAGCAGGACACTTTAGCTTCACCAAACACCAATCGAATCAATAAAGACTTAAGAATGATTTCATTTTTTACATTTCAGGCCTTCGCAAAATCCATGAGCTGACCGGGAGCTCGCCGAAGCTTCTGCGAGTCGAGGCCGTCACCTGGTCGGATGAGCTGTACGTCTGCGAGTACTCCGGCTTCACGGTGGCCGATGCCAGCACGAACTACACCATGACTGGCATTTTATACCTGAGCGGCAGCTCCAACACGACTGCCGATTCGTTCACTTATAACAGGGGGATGCAGTTCTCCACCATGGACCGGGACAACGACCAATTTGGAAATCATTGTTCCAGCAGCTTTGGAAACTCCGGTTGGTGGTTCAAAAGCTGCTCGCATACCAACCCAAACGGTATCTATTATAGCACTGCTATGACCAAAACAAATGCAATGCACTGGGCTAGTGCTACATCCGGGAATGATGTTGCACTGAAGAGCATTCGATTGATGATCCATTAGGTTTGATGATAATTAGCAGTCACCTGCCTACGTTGAGCTGGAGACAACTATTTTAATAACATCAAACTGGTATCTCACGTGGCAGTTGAGCAATCCAACTCACTCAAGACTATAACCGTACGAGAAAATAAGTGTAAGTGAGCTTTAGTAGGAAACATTACCAAGGAGCTGCAATCCATTGATGCGAGCGTTGCAGTTTACGATCGTGAAACGTTTTTGACACTTAATATTCAAGCTTAGGCATTTACTCAGTACGTCAGTCTAATTAAAAAATTCGAATAAAAAGCATTCGTTTTTGTTCAGTAAAAGTTGTCAAGTTTTCTTAAAAACAATGTTTTCCTGTCGATTTCTGTGTATCGGTGAACCGCTACACTTTGTATGACACATATTCCTTCTCACTTTCTAACTTTCTCAAAAAATCACAACTGCGGTACCCAAAAAAAGCTCCATTGTGAAAAAATCTTAAAATGTAAGCTTTACAAAAAATATTTTGATTTATTGACTATTGACAAAATCATTTTCTAACCCGTGCGTTTCTAGTTCATATTCATATTTTTTCTAACCGTCCAAGACTCCGAAGTCCATAAACTGAAACTAAGTTTTTCGTTATGTAAATTTCTCTTGTTCTTAGCCTAATGTATTCCACACTGTACCACTAATCTACCCCGCAAGTGTTTTGCTAGCAGATAATCTCAGTAAGTATTCTCCGCTGCCATAGCAGCACTGTCCAGATTCCCCGCTACAATAGACAGCACTCTCCATATTTTCCCCGCTGCCATAGACAGCACTCTCCATATTCTCCCCGCTCCCATAGACAGCACTCTCCATATTCCGAGATGCCATAGACAGCACTCTCCATATTCCGAGATGCCATGGACAGCACTCTCCATATTCCGAGATGCCATAGACAGCACTCTCCATATTTTCCCCGCTGCCATAGACAGCACTCTCCATATTCTCCCCGCCGCCATAGACAGCACTCTCCATATTCTCCCCGCCGCCATAGACAGCACTCTCCATATTCTCCCCGCCGCCATAGACAGCACTCTCCATATTCTCCCCGCTGCCATAGACAGCACTCTCCATATTCTCCCCGCTGCCATATACAGCACTCTCCATATTCCCCGCTCCCATAGACAGCACTCTCCATATTCCGAGATGCCATAGACAGCACTCTCCATATTCCGAGATGCCATGGACAGCACTCTTCATATACCGAGATGCCATAGACAGCAATCTCCATATTCCGAGCTTCCATAGACAGCAATCTCCATATTCCGAGCTGCCATAGACAGCACTCTCCATATTCCCAGCTGCCATAGACAGCACTCTCCATATTCCCAGCTGCCATAGACAGCACTCTCCATATTCCCCGCTCCCATAGACAGCGAGCGCTCTCCATGTATTCTCCCACTGCCATAGACAGCAATCTCCATATTCCCAGCTGCCACAGACAGCACTCCAGTCCTGGCTTGCATGGAATACATTTTATTGATACTATTCCACTGAATCAAGAAGAGTGTCTGTGCAGAATATACGAGGCGAAAATAAAGGACATATCCAAGGCAAGCTTAAATTTACTCAACTCATTTTATCCCCTTTTTATCTGTTTTAGCTGTTCTATCATCTCAACCTACTTGCTTATATTACGTTTTTATTACCATTC
This sequence comes from Macrostomum lignano, assembly GCA_002269645.1. Classification (NCBI taxonomy): domain Eukaryota; kingdom Metazoa; phylum Platyhelminthes; family Macrostomidae; genus Macrostomum; species Macrostomum lignano. The sequence goes on along the minus strand of NIVC01002101.1, from coordinate 73,039 downwards.
ACTTTTCTTGAATGCAAGACGTTCTATAAAAATAAACTGATAAAGTCTTTAAACTTGACCTATCAACGGCATAAGCAAAATGATCTACCATCAGAGCCAAAATCTGTTTGCTGTTTGATTATTACTGTTGAGTTCCTGGCGATCAAAGACTACGAATATTTCGACTATTACGTTGCAATACAGAACCATAAATTCCAGGGTAAATATATTCAACAGCTTAACCAACCCACCTCCAACTCACACTGTCACGCGGCAAAAAAGTTAAACAATGCATTTAATGCAAGTTTCAGTATCGTGTGCAGGAACCACGAGTGACTCGTCGTTGGCTCGATGGGGTTTATTTCTTGAGAGACTCTGACTGCCAGTCGTGTGGCTTAATTCGTAAATGCGCATTATTTTGAGAATCGGTATCGTTAGCGCTCATTTCGGCACCGTAGGCACTTATATTGGCGCCGCAGGCAGGCACTCATTTTGGCGCCGCAGGCAGGCACTCATTTTGGCGCCGCAGGCAGGCACTCATTTTGGCGCCGCAGGCAGGCACTCATTTTGGCGCCGCAGGCAGGCACTCATTTTGGCGCCGCAGGCAGGCACTCATTTTGGCGCCGCAGGCAGGCACTCATTTTGGCGCCGCAGGCAGGCACTCATTTTGGCGCCGCAGGCAGGCACTCATTTTGGCGCCGCAGGCAGGCACTCATTTTGGCGCCGCAGGCAGGCACTCATTTTGGCGCCGCAGGCAGGCACTCATATTGGCGCCGCAGGCAGGCACTCATATTGGCGCCGCAGGCAGGCACTCATTTTGGCGCCGCAGGGAGGCACTCATTTTGGCGCCGCAGGCAGGCACTCATTTTGGCGCCGCAGGCAGGCACTCATATTGGCGCCGCAGGCAGGCACTCATTTTGGCGCCGCAGGCAGGCACTCATTTTGGCGCCGCAGGCAGGCACTCATATTGGCGCCGCAGGCAGGCACTCATTTTGGCGCCGCAGGCAGGCACTCATTTTGGCGCCGCAGGCAGGCACTCATATTGGCGCCGCAGGCAGGCACTCATTTTGGCGCCGCAGGCAGGCACTCATATTGGCGCCGCAGGCAGGCACTCATTTTGGCGCCGCAGGCAGGCACTCATTTTGGCGCCGCAGGCAGGCACTCATTTTGGCGCCGCAGGCAGGCACTCATATTGGCGCCGCAGGCAGGCACTCATTTTGGCGCCGCAGGCAGGCACTCATTTTGGCGCCGCAGGCAGGCACTCATATTGGCGCCGCAGGCAGGCACTCATATTGGCGCCGCAGGCAGGCACTCATTTTGGCGCCGCAGGCAGGCACTCATATTGGCGCCGCAGGCAGGCACTCATTTTGGCGCCGCAGGCAGGCACTCATATTGGCGCCGCAGGCAGGCACTCATTTTGGCGCCGCAGGCAGGCACTCATTTTGGCGCCGCAGGCAGGCACTCATATTGGCGCCGCAGGCAGGCACTCATTTTGGCGCCGCAGGCAGGCACTCATTTTGGCGCCGCAGGCAGGCACTCATTTTGGCGCCGCAGGCAGGCACTCATTTTGGCGCCGCAGGCAGGCACTCATTTTGGCGCCGCAGGCAGGCACTCATTTTGGCGCCGCAGGCAGGCACTCATATTGGCGCCGCAGGCAGGCACTCATATTGGCGCCGCAGGCAGGCACTCATTTTGGCGCCGCAGGCAGGCACTCATATTGGCGCCGCAGGCAGGCACTCATTTTGGCGCCGCAGGCAGGCACTCATATTGGCGCCGCAGGCAGGCACTCATTTTGGCGCCGCAGGCAGGCACTCATTTTGGCGCCGCAGGCAGGCACTCATATTGGCGCCGCAGGCAGGCACTCATTTTGGCGCCGCAGGCAGGCACTCATATTGGCGCCGCAGGCAGGCACTCATTTTGGCGCCGCAGGCAGGCATACATTTTGGCGCCGCAGGCAATCATTTTGCATGGCGCCGCATCCAGGCAATCCTTTTGGCATCGCGCAGGGAGGCGCTCATTTTGTAGTGGAGGGGGGCGGGTTGGCTGTTGCTGAGTATGCATAAATGTGTCCTTAATTTTTCAGCTGTTGATTCAGTAGAATTTTAGTCTAAGTCCGCAACTGATCTATTTTCTGCGTGTACTGCAACACGCTCGTAGTCCATCTAAGCAATCGCTGGACTAGTAGGCCTGGACTAGCGGAGTCGACCGCGGTTAGTACGCCTATGTACGCTGCAAATATACCTGTAGCGGTTATTTAAAACTATTTAGAGAAGACAATGGAGTTAGTGCATGAATTTCTTTAACCATAGTCTATAAATAATCAGAGATTCATGCCGCATTGCACTTTGTGAAGATATCATTGATACGTGGCAGGCTGGTAACCCGCACAGCAAGCAATCTGAAGCCTGCAATCCAATGATTACTCGTAAGATATCCTCGGTCTTTCCTCTATTGATGTGTGGAATATTTTAAAATGTTGGGACTTTACATGCATACCACTTAAGGAAAGACTAGATTTGATTTTGTTCCATGATTTTACGGAGGCTTTCTTTTAACAAAAACTGTTAAGCCAATTTGTAATGTTCTGTTAGTTTTATTCTCTAAATTGTTAATTGGATTTCTTCGGTCATTTTAAATACAATTAAATGCGTAGAGATGCTACACATTCTTTACGAGTACATGCAGGCATTTCCCAGCCCTAACAATGAGTTTGACTGCTCCTTTGTAATCTAATCAAAGTCAAGCGACTTTGCCAACAAATCGTTTGCCACTTTGCTACGGTTTCAGCGAAGCCTTTCGCAAAATTCTTGTGTGGTTTACGTGCAGCTAAAATAGACTACCGAGGACGGCCAAGGCATCGAGAGCTGCCCGAGAAGAAGGCCCGCTGCAGTGTCAGCTCAAGCTAAATGGTCTCAAAGTGAGATATGATTAAACGACCAAGCCTGCAGGGGAGTCTCCCCCGAGCACAATTGTAGCAGACCTCGGTAACAGAGGCCAAGAAAGGCGGACGGACTAACTGATACCGATAATAATTAGTTTATAAGCAGCCTATCGTTTGACGACGAATATTACTCAAAAACTGCAGAAACCATTTAAAAAGGAGAGACAACCAATTGATAAACAGGAAAAGCTTATTTACCAATTAGAATTCATAGCTGAATATATATAGAGAACGTATTATTTGCTTTATTAACATGTTCATATATGAAATACTTTCAGTCTGGATTTTAATCATCCAAATATGAAAGCTAAATAAATAAACATTGATATTATTAACATTTGCTCAAAATAGTTTTTAAGCGCGGAGTCAATTAACAGCCAATAGCATTATTCATTAAGCAGAGCGATTCCCCCTACTTCAAGTAGCATAGATGACGTTTCATACGAAATTAGGATTATCAAAACAAAAATTACCTGGCAATCAAAAGCCATTGTGGATCAGTTCAGAAGACTTTTGGCCCAAATATTTAATTAGTCAGGACTTAAAACTGCCACTTTCCATGACTTGCTCCGCCCACCCAAAGAATCGACAAGATCCGAATTTGTTAAACTTTGCAGTCACCGCAACCGCGAACTGACATCCTGAAACTCCCTGTCCGCCTCCTTCTTCTTTTTAAGAAACTTCTCAGCCTTGCCCCTGTCCTTCTCCTGCAAAGCCGATTTGGCGTGTTGAGCATAGGTGGCCGACAGCTGCTGCAGCACTGAGCAGTACTGCCGCTTCTCAGCCTCGCCACAGTTGGCCAGCAGCTGCTTGTGCTGGGCGAGGCGCTGCTCAAGGCCTCTGACTGCTTCGGCAGCTTTCGAGTTTGTGCCAGCGTGCGGCTTCAGCAGGCTGATCTCGTACTGCAGCACGTAGGCGCTGCTCTCCGGCACTGAGCCCTGAGGATGGCCAGCCCGACTGCCGCCTGCTCTGCTAGCCGATGCCTGGCGGCTTGGCGGCAGCTCCTGGTTGGTGTGCTCAATTAGCAGCCACTGCTCACGGACCTGAGGGAAGGGGAATGAGGGATGCCATAGATCTAGGGATTGCTGAGTGGAACAATGGGAGTTGGGGTTGTGAGTTGGGAGTTCGAAGTTCGTTAGGAGCTCGCCCCGTTCCCCCGTTCTTTCCTATTGGCTGAAAGCATATTTTGATGCGAGCTCATACTATGCTGGGACAGACCTTTTAGAGGGGAACAAAAGCGAAAACGAGACGAAAAATACTTTGTCTATGGCAGTCACGAGCCAATAGGAAAGAACGGGGGGAAAGGGATGTCAAAAGCGAAAATCGAGCGAGATAAAAATAACTTGCTCAGATTAGCACTCCATTCTATTCTTTCCTCCATGGTGGTGACCCCCCAGTCCTTGGACTTAAAAGTAGTACGCAGCCTTCAGAAGTGCCGCGCAATAGCTGCGGCTGAGCTGTCGGTTGCAAATTTGTCTATTAGGGCAGGTGTAATCAATTGTTATTATTTGTATTAGTTGTTATCAACTTAAATAATTACTCTAGATGAATATAGACTAAAAGCGCTTTCGAAAAAAAACAATTTTCATAGAATTAGCTGTTAATAAGTCGTTGCATAGAATTAGCTGTTAATAAGCCGTTTGACGCGCCCAGCTTTTGTTGTTGCTAGTTGTTTTCCATTTATGCTCGCGAATCAAGCGGATGCGACAGGGGCATAAAAATCCCTCACAAGTTTGCTAATTCCAGAGGCAAATATGGTGCAATGTCTTGTAAAGCGATGCACTAATAGCGTAGAAACGTTTTACTCTCATATCCTCAATGCAAGCGGTAAGAAAGCAACTGCTTATTGCTGAAAAGTCAAAGCGCTGGATAGAGCCCCTGTTGGAATATACTTTTTAGAATGCAACTATTGCTGCACACATGCTGTGGGGGCGGCGGTCAGAAGTCTCTAGCAGGTATTGGGAAGTTTCAAGTCAGTAGGGTTGTCATGCAGAACTGACGACTTCGAGAAATGCGAAAAAAACAGATGGAGAGGCTGAGCCATGGGGATGCGTTAACCGTGAGGGTAGAAAATAAGTCAAGAAGGGGAGCAGCTGGTTGGCGCATTGTCTTTTACTAACCGTCACTCAAAGCCTAACCCGCGCTCAGCCTCGCATTCGCCCCGCCCCGCAGTCCCGAGTAACAATGGGAAAGTTTTTGTCACGCAAATAAAAAAGAACCTACGATGGTGAGAATAGGGACGGAGTTGAACCGCTCGTGCTAAGCGAATTCGACAGCATGTCTCGATTCCTACTAGCTGTTGGATTCTCCCTGTGCCTGCTGATCACTGTTGTCAGCGCCGAGAATGGTACGTTGCATTAACAGATAAGACTGTCTTCTTTCAGAACTCGTATATCTTTGATCAATACTCGCACATGTCAAGTTGATGCGCAAAATGTTTCTCTGCAGTTTTCTTCACTGATGAGGCTACCCAGACAACATCTACTCCAACGACGGTAGCGTCTGGTGGCAGCCTGACCGAGTGCGCGCTGAAATGCAAGCTGCAATTTTTGAAGGGCTGCTCAGCTGCCGGCTTTGTGCCAGGGACGCAACAATGCCTCCTCGCGGACACAACCAATGCCGACTTTCCTGGCGGAGTAGCTGTCCGAAAGCAAGCTGCGAGCACTCGTAAGAAGCTGAATGCGATGGCTGTTAAGTTTGGCTACGCTTTACTTTGATTATTCAAGCAAATCACTTCAGACCTTACCGTGTTCCAAGCAGAAAATAGCTGTTAAATTTGTGCACAAACTTAGCAACCATGTTGATTAATTTTCACCTTACTTAGAGTACGTGTATGTCATTATCCGCCACAACTGTGATATTTTAGAATACTTAATAGCAACTTAAAATGAGTGTAGCAACCAAAAGTTATACTTTTTGAGCACAGTTACATGTAGACTGCTCAAGATATTACAGCTATTCTCTGTCGGCAACTAACGAATGAGTTCGAAAAGAATTCAATGACAACAGAGAATTGATTGCGATTATTTTTCAGAAGACCCAGTTCAAATCGAAGGCCGAACATTTAAAATCATTCAACACCGATCGAAGGGAGTGCTCAGCTTCGGTCGCGGATGGACTGAGTATGAGGACGGCTTTGGAGATGAGACGGACTTCTGGATCGGTGAGCAGTAAAGAAGGATTGTCATCTGAACGGAATACATGTTATAGTTAAAATGTCATATCAAATACATTTCAGGTCTGAGAAAAATGCACCAGCTGACCGGAAGCTCGCCAAAGCTTCTGCGAGTCGAGGCCGTCACCTGGTCGGATGAGCTGTACGTCTGTGAGTACTCCGGCTTCACGGTGGCCGATGCCAGCACGAATTACACCATGACCTACACTTCGTACCTGAGCGGCAGCTCCAACACGACCAGCGACTCGCTTGCGGATAACAAAGGGAGGCAGTTCTCCACAATTGACCGCGACAATAACCAAATCAGTAGCTCCTGCTCTGCTGCGCGTGGCAACTCCGGTTGGTGGTTTAAAAGCTGCACAAAGTCCAACCCGAACGGAATTTATCACGCCTCTCCAGTGAATAATAATTTAAACTATATTTACGGGACAGGTGCCACAGGTGGCAGTGTGTTGACACTGAAGAGCATTCGACTCATGCTACAGCTGGCCTGAGTGCCCGAATCGGCGACTCTGCAGCAAGCAGCTCGAGATGTCGTTCAATAAGTCGCGAGTTTATCAAGGAACTTGACAAAAACAAACTGGTCTATAAAACAGAAATTGTTCTTCACACAGACATGCAACAGTTGCCCAGAAAATATTTTTTATCAAATTTTTAAAATAGGAGCTAAATCCGCAAAGTTTTAATTTTTCAAAATTATTTTCTTTTTAAATTTTGAGGTCTCTATTATAATTCCTTTCAAAAAAGCCAAGTTTAAAATAAAGCTAATAGTTCCCTGAATTTGAACTTCAACTGTCAACAGCAACAAATAACTTTTTCGTGTTTTTCTTGTCTCATTCTTTCTGTCGAAAGAAGAGTGCGTTAAATAAAATGCCTGGAGCAAGACGCTCAATCATTAGTGGGATCAAGCTATTGAAGAGACTGACTGTTCATTGTCCCTGGCCCAAAGAGGGGGAATTGTGGTCGAAATCAATCATTTCAACGGTTGCGCAAGCTTTCGACCCATAGGAAATAGCAGGTCTCATCAGACAAACACGGATACGAAGGATTCAGTGAGCATAGCAGTGGCTTTTACTAGAGGCAGGGGGCTGTGCGCAGCTTAGCGCACTTCAAGCGAAATTGTCGCACAACCGACGAGGGGCATTGCTGCTCATTCTATGTGAGGCACACACTCACATAGGAGATTCCGATTTTGCTCCAAATTAATGTGACTGCATTCGGAATCGAGCCTGGGCTCCTCGCGCTGGACCACTCTATGGCGCTCCACAGAACTCAATTTGGGCCATAGACATTAAGCAGCAAGTCTGCAATGGCTTGGTTCCCTCACTAAGTGTTAAATTGCCGGTTTTCCGAGGCTCAATTCGAAAATATAATGTTTGAATATTTGACAATATACAATAATTGATTACACCTGGCCTAAAAGCAGATGTGCAACCGACAGCTTAGCGCATCTGAAGACTGCGTACGGCTGTTCAGTCCAAGGACTGGCGGGGGGGTCACCACACACCCCCAATTACCCCAGCAAATGCTGGCACCCATTTCACTGCTGGGTAAACTGAAGCAATGCAGAGATTTAAGTGGTCTTTGCTTGCTCAAAGACACGAATTGTTCCAGTGTGATCGAGAATAGAACCTCGGATCTTTCAAGTCGTAAGTCCGACGCTTTAACCACTAGGCTGTGAGTACAACTCCAATTATTATGCTTCCAATAAGCAACTCTGTCACAGCCTCTATATATCTCGTGAAAGTTCTATTAAGTAACATTTATTTCAATGTCTCATGCAAACGACTCACCTGGTCAGTCTGGGCTCCGGACAGCGGCTCGCGCAGTCGCACCTGAACCTCAAGCCGGCCGCCAACCGCCTTTCTGCCATCCATGAGATCAATACCCCGGTGCAAGGTGCACTGGGTCTCCAGCTCCTCCAGTTTCATTGTGGCCGACCCCAGCAGGCCGTCCTTCTTCAGAAAGCCACGCCGGTACATGACATCGAATTTCAGTCCGCGAGTTTTGAACACCCGGGCGGTGCTGCGCGCTTTGCGGTTCACCTCGAAGCGGGTGGCGAAATCGTAGCTGGGATTGGCGCTGGCCTTCACCCAGCCCGTGCTCTGCGTCAGCGGCGACTCCGTGCTGATTGGCAGCTCGATTTTCACCTGCGGGGGTTGGTGGAATCTGCATTGAATAGGGGATCAGGTTTGAGCTCTTGAACAAGCAGGTGAGATGGGGATGGCAAACCAGCAGGAGAGATGGGGATGGCAAACCGGCAGGTGAGATAGGGATGGCAAACCAGCAGGTGAGATGGGGATGGCAAACCAGCAGGTGAGATGGGGATGGCAAACCGGCAGGTGAGATGGGGATGGCAAAACAGCAGGTGAGATGGGGATGGCAAACCGGCAGGTGAGATGGGGATGGCAAACCAGCAGGTGAGATGGGGATGGCAAACCTACAGGTGAGATGGGGATGGCAAACCAGCAGGTGAGATGGGGATGGCAAACCGGCAGGTGAGATGGGGATGGCAAAACAGCAGGTGAGATGGGGATGGCAAACCGGCAGGTGAGATTGGATGGCAAACCGGCAGGTGAGATGGGGATGGCAAACCAGCAGGTGAGATGGGGATGGCAAACCAGCAGGAGAGATGGGGATGGCAAACCGGCAGGTGAGATAGGGATGGCAAACCGGCAGGTGAGATGGGATGGCAAACCTACAGGTGAGATGGGATGGCAAACCTACAGGTGAGATGGGGATGGCAAACCTACAGGTGAGATGGGGATTGAAAACTTACAGGTGAGATGGGGTGGGGATGGCAAACCTACAGGTGAGATGGGGATGGCAAACCTACAGGTGAGATGGGGATTGAAAACTTACAGGTGAGATGGGGTGGGGATGGCAAACCTACAGGTGAGATGGGGATGGCAAACCTACAGGTGAGATGGGAATGGCAAACCTACAGGTTAGATGGGAATGGCAAACCTACAGGTGAGATGGGGATTGAAAACTTACAGGTGAGATGGGGTGGGGATGGCAAACCTACAGGTGAGATGGGCATGGCAAACCTACAGGTGAGATGGGGATGGCAAACCTACAGGTGAGATGGGGATGGCAAACCTACAGGAGAGAGGGGGATGGCAAACCAGCAGGTGAGATGGGGATGGCAAACCTAGGATCGTGTGGAGAGGATGGCAAGACGAGCAATGCCGTACCTGAGTCTCCAGATCTGACTCCTTAAAGCCTTCAGGCAGCGGCAGGCTGATGCCATTGAGCACTTTTACTTCAAGCGTGTTCTCCCCCAGATCCGGGTTGCACCTGACTGCGCTGACACTCTGCCAGATGAAGTTGAACTTCGGCGGCGGCCGCTTCAGCCGGCGCTGGCCCAGCAGGTAGTCCAGATCTGCGGTGGCGCTGCGGCCCAGCTTCGCCCAGCGGTCAGCAGTGGTGATTTGGCCCATGGATTTGAAGCGCCTGGCGTTCTCCTCGGCGAGGGCCAGCTTCTCCTGCGAGGGGCGGGGGGGGGGGAGGCGTCCCAGAGTAACTTCAGAGTCGTTGCAGGTAGCACAGGTAACATAGGAAAGAAGTGACTTTATTTAAACGACACTTGGTGCCAATTTGAGAAACTGTTTATTGTCTGAAACTATGAAGAGTCTCTGGGGCGTTTCCATAACGACTTTGAGGACGTATCTGAGTAGTATCTGAGACGTCACTTTATGAATTAGAATCGCATTTCGCATTTATGACAACTCGATTTAGTCTACTTGAGAAATGGCTCTTTAGCGATTCTTGTTGCGGTAAGACGATACTTTTAATGGAGAGACGATAGAGAGAGTGAGAGAAGAGAGGGCGAGAGGAGAGGATTAGAGGAGAGGGGAGGGGACAGGGGAGGGTGAGAGGAGAGGGGAGGAGACAGGGGATAGAGAGGAGAGGGGAGGAGACAGGGGATACAGAGGAGAGGGGAGGGGACAGGGGAGGGTGAGAGGGAGAGAGAAATAGGAGTACAATCACTTTTGCGAATAATAAATCAGGAAGTGGGTGACTAAAACAGAATCAAATGCCAGAGGACAAAGCAGAGAAGGTCAAGGGTGTATTGAGTCTTTTAAAAGCAGAGGTTGCAAGCTTCAGGCCTGCATAACAAGTACAAAAGCGATGAGATACCTTGAGCGTCTTCTCCAGCGCGTCGTACACCGCCTCGGGATCTTTCAAAGCGTTGCCCTGCAGCTCCTTGGGCAGCTCGGACACTTCGCAGATGACAGCAGCGGATGGCGCAGCGGCGGGGGCGGGGGCAGCGGCAGCCGGAGCGGCAGATTCGCCAGGCAGAGGAGGCAGCTGAGCCAGGTCAACAGGCATGCCAGCTTGAGCAGCCTGCAGCATCGGTTCGCAGCCTCTGGCGTAGCCCAGCATTCGCTTGGCGGTGGCCATGTCGCCAGTTCGCTTAGCCTGAAACCAATTTTGCTACTGATAGTAATACGCAACGGGTTTCGCTTGCTGTAGAGTCGCTACAGATTCCAGGTGGATTCTAGATACAGGCTGTAAAAAAGCAGGGCTGAATAGAGACTTGTTGTAAGCGTATGTGCCAACGGCCCAGGCTCGATTCCAAGTGCAGTCACATTAATATGAAGCTAAATTAGAATCTCGGCTTGGCTCTGCTCGTGAAAATAGATGTCCTTGAGGGCCAACCCCAAGGCTCAGTGAAATCTGCATGTCTATAACGATAAAGTAAAGTTAGGGCCGCTGTACACTCCTGTGTGACAGTGTGTGCCTGTGCGTATGACTGCATACGTATCCGCGCGCTTGTGTGCCTGCTCAGGGGAGTCGGCGGAATGGGCAGCAATGCCTCTCGCCGGTTGTGTGGCAATGCCACTTAAAGTGCGCCAAGCCCCCTGCCTCTAACTATAACTAGCCCTGAGCATGCCTGAGCAGACAAAAGTACACCAATACTGTAGGCCAGGCTCTCACCTGAACAGCGGCCAGTTTATACTGCTGCTGTCGCTGCATCAGCACCCGCAGCTGGGCGCCCGCCTTGCCGCCCATGGCTGTTGCTGCTGCGGCGGCAGCGGCGCCAGCAGACGCTCCAGACGATCCGGCAGGTTTTGCGGCAGCAGCCGGAGTGGCGGCTGGCAGCGGGCCAAAGCCAGGCGGAGGCGGCAGAGAGGAGAAGTCGTAGCCTGCGGCAGTCGGACCGCCCGCTCGCACGGCTGCGACAGCCTCAGCGTACTGCGACAGAATGCGGCCCATGCGCCGGGCCTTGCCGGAGTCACCGGCCTCCTGCGCCTTCGTCTGCAGCTGCTTGTAGGCCGCCTGGCGGGCCGCCAGCTCCCCGGCGAGGCCCCCGCCAGAGGCGCTGGGTTTCGCTGCCGCAGGTTGAGCAGCCGGTTGCTGCTGCTGCTGCTGCTGAGGCGGCTGAGCTGCTTGAGGGGCCGGTGGCTTCGGTGTCAGCGGCGGCGGAGGTCCGGGCACGTCGTCGGGATCGACAGTTTCGCCGCCTTGAACGGCCTTGACCGCCTCGTCGAACTGGCGGTGCACGCGGAGCAGCTCGAGCGCCTCATCGGTCTGGCCAGCGGATTTTGCGGCAGCGGCGGCCGCGCGGTACTCACGAGACCGCTGCTCAAGCAGGGCCACCATCTTCGGGCCGCCCACGCCAGTTGAAGCGGCAGGCGGCGCCGCCGGGCCCGGGTTGACATAATCCAGCACCGCCTGCTGCACTTTGGCCGCCTGAGACTGCGGCTGAGACGGCTGCGGGGGCTTCGGAGGCTGGGGCGGCAGTGAGTCCACGTCAACAGGGCGACCGCTGCGAGCATCAGTCATGGCTGAGTTCAACGTCTGCACGTTGCGCTCCAACCGGCGTCGTTTCGACGGGTCTTCGGTGGCGGCCAGCAGGCGCTGGTAGCCGGCGAGGCGTTCGGAAATCAGAGCGGACAGGTCCGGCTTCGGCGGCGAAGGCTGCCGCGGCGGTGGCGGTGGCTGCGGCGACTTTGAAGGCGAGCGGCCAGGTGATGGCGAACTACCGCCCAGGTAGGCCTGTGGCATGAAATATACGAGGGTGTCCCAGAAGTACAAGCTGTGTCACTCTGGTTAATTTGTTTATATTGACCAAGTAGTCCAAGGACTGGGGGGAGGGGGTCCAAGGACTGAATGTGCCCTACTGCGTATCATCATGTCTCGATGTGTCCTAAAGCATTACAAAGTGCCGCCTTAAGATTGACATCTGTTTCGAATTCTGTTGATTTATCAAGTTCTCTATCTTACTAGCTTTTTGCGTTCAAGTTCAGAAAACTTGCGTTCAATTTAAGATCGCGCTGAGTTGAAATAACAATTTAACTGACAGACAGATCGCAGGAAGGATCGAACAGCGATCAAAGATGAAAGGTCTCTAACATGAACAAAGGCAAAGTCTATGGTTCTCAAACTGAACGCTAAAACGGTTTCGGCCCACAGCGAGACCCCCATTTTTTACCATAGACATCTCTGCCAGCCGCCACTTGCAGCCAATGTGGCCATGCTCACTTCAAATTCTTAAATTGAGTGCAATTGAACTCCTAGACTTTTTTGACCCTCAATAACCATCTTTGGCCCCTCTGCCTCTCCAGTGGATGTCTGTCTACCATGATTTTTCCATGGAGGAAAGAATAGAATGGAGTGCTAATCTGAGCCAGTTATTTTTATCTCGCTCGATTTTCGCTTTTAACATCCCTTTCCCCCCCGTTCCTTCCTATTGGCTGAAAGCATATTTTGATGCGAGCTCATACTATGCTGGGACAGACCTTTCAGAGGGGAACAAAAGCGAAAACGAGACGAAAAATACTTTGTCTATGGCAGTCACGAGCCAATAGGAAAGAACGGGGGGAAAGGGATGTTAAAAGTTCAGATCGAACGAGATAAAAAATAACTGGCTCAGATTAGCACTCCATTCTATTCTTTCCTCCATGGATTTTTCCCACAGACTATCATAACCGTTACTTTAAAAGTAGAAAGCATGCATCTTTTTATTGATTTCAATTTAACAGTCTTGATTGACGGAAATGATATTGATATAATTAGATAGTTGTTTAACGGAGGATATTTTTAATGAAAATCAGTTTCATTAAGAAAATTTGATGGAGTTCGGTTTAACGGAGAGGATCTCGATGATTTTTACGGTTTCACTGAGAGGATTTTTGATGGATTTTAGTTTCATGAAGAAAATTTGATTGTAATGATTGTAGTCATTTTTGTGATAGGTCAGAGATAAAGTTGGGGGGGGGGGTTTGCATACGCCCATTCAAGTTATTATTTCAGTAATTTCAGTAATGGAGGAGGCGGGTAACAAATTTCAATTGGTTTTATTGTCGAGCACCTTCAGTTAGCTAGATAAGAGAGTAGAGAGGAGTAAAAACAGAAAAGAGGAGAGATGATAGAAAAGAGAGTAAAGTGATTAGAGATGACAGATGGGAGAGAAGAGGGGAGTGAGGTGGGAATGAAGAGGGAGAGAGAAGAGAAGAGGAGAGAGAATAGAGAGTAGAGGGAAGAAACGAGAGCAGGAGAGAGGAGAGGAGGGATAAAAGAGTACAGAGGAAATAGGAGAGAGGAGTGAGGAGAGAGGAGAGAGACGAGAGATGAAAGATCAGATAGATGAGAGAGATACGAGAATAGAGAGGAGAAAGTAACGAGGAGAAAGAATAGGATCAAGATGAGAGCGCAGAGAGGAGAGATGAGAGATGAGAGAGCAAAGAGGAGAGAGCAGACAGGAGGCTGGGTCTGGAGCAAACAGGGAAATTAGGATATGGTATTTGAAAACGTTTCGTATAGGAATTGGAGACGATTTGGAAGATGGGATTTAAGTCATGGAATTTCAGCTGATGGATTTCAGGGAATATAGTTCCGGTAATGGGAGTTCTTCCCCTAATCCCCTTTCTCCTCCGAAGGAGGAGTTCCACTCGTGTGAAGCCGAAGCTCTATTGAAAATGTATGCAGACATGATTATTGAGCCACAGCATTGGCTGCCGACTTGTACTCGTGTAGTTGACAGAGAGAAACTGAGGGGTGGTGGTCTGTCTCTACTCAATCCAACGCACACTTGAGTTATTCCATAACCCGTACCTGAAGCTCATTAAGCAGTTCGGGATCATTCTCATCAACGTCGATGTCCTCATCGTCCGGCAGATCGTCATCGGCAGCAGCAGCCAGGGGCCGCGTCTTGGCCTTCGCGGCGGCGGCGGCAGCAGGTGCTCGGCGCTTCTCTGGCGACGGCGTGGAGCTGTTACCACCGCCGAGCAGGTCGTTCAGTTCGGCCTCGAGGTCCGCGTCCTCTTCAACTCGGCCGTAGAGGCCCTCTTCGATCTGCTGCTGAGAGTTCAGGCCCAGGCCGCCCAGCAGGTTGGCCGTCATCTCATTCTTGGTGGGCTTGCGGCCCGCCATGCTGCAGGCGGGAGGCGGGTAGGGGCGATTCTTGAACTGGTAGGGGCGATTCTTGATCGGATAGGGGCAATTCTTCAGCTGGTAGGGGCGATTCTTGAGCGGGTAGGGGTGATTCTTGATCGGATAGGGGCGATTCTTGATCGGATAGGGGCGATTCTTGAGCTGGTAGGGGCGATTCTTGATCGGGTAGGGGCGATTCTTGATCGGGTAGGGGCGATTCTTGAGCGGGTAGGGGCGATTCTTGATCGGGTAGGGGCGATTCTTGATCGGGTAGGGGCGATTCTTGATCGGGTAGGGGCGATTCTTGATCGGGTATGGGAGATTCTTGATCGGGTAGGGGCGATTCTTGATCGGGTATGGGAGATCTTGAGCAGGTAGGGGCGATTCTTGATCGGGTAGGGGCGATTCTTGAGCGGGTAGGGGCGATTCTTGATCGGGTAGGGGCGATTCTTGAGCTGGTAGGGGCGATTCTTGATCGGGTAGGGGCGATTCTTGATCGGGTAGGGGCGATTCTTGAGCGGGTAGGGGCGATTCTTGATCGGGTAGGGGCGATTCTTGAGCGGGTAGGGGCGATTCTTGATCGGGTAGGGGCGATTCTTGATCGGGTAGGGGCGATTCTTGATCGGGTAGGGGCGATTCTTGAGCTGGAAGGGAAGATTTTTGAACTGGTAAGAGCGATTCTTAAGCGGGTAGGGGCGATGATTCTCAGGGTAGGATAGTGGCGATTTTCAGTGTAGGATAGTGGCGATTCTCAGGGTAGGATAGGGGCGATTCTCATGGTAGGATAAGGGCGATTCTCAGGGTAGGATAAGGGCGATTCTCAGGGTAGGATAAGGGCGATTCTCAGGGTAGGATAGTGGCGATTCTCAGGGTAGGATAGGGGCGATTCTCAGGGTAGGATAAGGGCGATTCTCAGGGTAGGATAAGGGCGATTCTCAGGGTAGGATAAGGGCGATTCTCAGGGTAGGATAAGGGCGATTCTCAGGGTAGGATAGGGGCGATTCTTAGGGTAGGATAGGGGCGATTCGAAGGGTAGGATAGGGGCAATTTTTAAGAGTTGGATAGCTTTACTTTTAGGACTAGTGGTAATTAAGCTATTAAAACCTTTAATAGAACTAAATAATGCTTAATTAAAGATAAAAACATATGAGTAGAACTAGGAACGCAGTAGTTGAGTAGAAACTCAAACATTAATTTATTGCATACAGACAGAGCAGTAAAGTTGACACTGCAGTGCCAGCAAGTTAGTTATAATTAACAAAATAACCGCTCGTAAACAATCGGAATAAAAATATTTTAGCAATACTCGGCAGTCCCAACTAAAAGTTCTGATAAAAACTGTACAAATTATGAGAGAAGTACACCAGACAGGTAACTACCATGCATTTGAGTAACCGTTAGGCCCTAGACTGGTCCTAGACTCGAGCCTGGAATCGCCTGACCCACTGTATATTTAAACTAAACAATTGTTAAAGGAGAATCACAAAAAGAAAATATGAAGACATATTCTAAATTGGATAATTAAAGCACAAACTACTCACACAATGGAATATTGAATAGTAAGTCATTCATAACATTGTCATAATTTGTTCAACATTTCTCTATTATTACGAAAAGTAGATAGAAATTGCTTTCCGAGGATTCGTTCAACTTAATCAAAATTTATATTACTGTTAGTAGCTGAAACACACGTAGCTACTATTTTAGGTAAGGAATTCTGTAAGTCCAATTGTTTACTAAATTGAAACCTGTTGACAATCAGTGAGACAAATCACTTGCTTGTGCACAGAGAAAGACGCATACTGTGCATTAAAAGGGGAGAGAATATTCAATAATCCACACAAAAAATAGACAAAAATTAACAAAACAGCTTAATCGGCAAACACAATATAAAACTCTCGTCGGTCAGTATTTGGGAATTAAAAATATTCAAGATCATAGCATCAATTGTGTAATATCCAGATTACATCTACATTAGCATACAAAATGTAACATTGTTACCACAGAATACACCAGAATGCTCAATCAAGCTCCCTGCGAAACATTTTTGAGACAAAAACTATTCGCTAGCTACGCTACTTCTAAGGTGAAGTGATTTGTGAGTAGTGCTGGCTTTTTTTCATCAACCCGAGTGTATTGAGATCGATTTTGCCATAGACGATGTTTTTCGCTTGTCTTTGTGGCCATCTATCCTATCTATATAAAATCCGATTACTTATTTTATTGACATTTATTGGGCTCATTCTGAGCCAAGAAAGCCTAGTCTATGGTTTAAAGTGCTATAATTCCAGGCAAATGGAGACCATCAAATGATTTGATGGTCCCTAAATGAAAGCAGTTTGAACGATAGTTTGATCATCGACACCAAGTTTTTCAGAGTTCCCGGCGGATATTTTTCGCCATTCTCCTTCCTCACCTCAAAAACGAAGAATTGCAACAGTTCGTTGATCTCATTCTTTGTAAGCTCTTCGACAGGCTTAATCACCGCGAGTCCTGACAGACGGCCTTGCATTTGCAGTTGGACACGATTCTTCTTCCACGTCCGGAACACATTCATCGCCCACTTTTCTTTTGCTCGTGTAGACTCAGGTAAACTCTCTAGCATTCTGCGCTCCAAAGCGGTCTCATCAAGCAACTCACCGAAACGAGAGCTAGGTTTGGTCGGCAGTGTTTTAGCGTTTCCGAGGGGCGGCGGAACTACATTTCCAGCAGGGGCTGGATCGAAAAAATTAAAAAAGTTGTCGCTATCAAATTCTTCTTCCATCGCGGTGTGGTTCAAGAGAAAGCTACGAAAGAAAGTAATTCGGATTTCGTCTAGCTAGTACTGTCTTAAATTTATGGAAAATTTGTCTATGGTTCCAATGTGGGGCTTCGCCCCCACACCCCCAGTCGGGGCTTTGCCGACTGACTGCACCGCATTCGGCCCGGCTCAAGAGAAGCTACAAAAATAAGCAATTCGGATTTCATATAAGATCACGGTAGTTTAATGCGCATTCTATGGTAGAAAGTCCTCGGCCACACTTAATGGTCCTCGGCTCGCTTCGCTCGCCTCGAGACCAACAACTGCAGCCTCGGACTTTCTAACCCTAGAATGCGCATTAAACATCCATGATTATATACTTGATGCATAGTGTATAATAACTCAGCTTAGTTGCCTGCGTTCCTCAGATTTATACCCCTCTTGGCCGCTCCAAATAAATCGATGGTCCAAGATGCGAAGAATGGGCGCGCCGACTCTACAGAGCCGACCTGCTTGGTAAAGCCACGAGCACAAGTGGGCATGTGCCGTCGTGTGCAGCCTCCACTTCACTGACGAAATGTACAGTTGCCCAAGACTTCGCCAAGAGCCGGGCACGCAACTACTGACTCGTTTCCTGCTAGAAATCTGTACAAAGCGATTCCACCAGTCCTGCAACGAAAATCTCCGACTGTCCGAGGTGAACACACAACAGTGAGCACACAAAGGAATGGCTTTTATCTCTCTCATCTTTGTACACACGCCTGCGTTTACATCATATTAAGGCTAAAAATAATGTACTTTAGTGATGATTCAAATAGGCAA
>NIVC01002101.1:0-52500 GCA_002269645.1 Macrostomum lignano | reverse complement strand
ATTTACAAGGGGTATAAAATAGAAAATTTCGTTGTGTCAAAAAAGTATAAAGCTGTGCGAAGAATAATTTATAAGGCACTTGTAAATATTCGCAAATTCAAGATACTACTTGAAGTGCGAGTTTTAGTAGTATCTCAAAAAACTCGATTAAAGAATAAGAGTTTGGTCTTTTTTAAGAATATTGGTTTAGCACTAATCTTAATAGAATACTGAGCTTTTGAGTCGGTGTACTTTACTAACAAACCTGTCAAGTATGTGCACTTTTACTATTATACTATCTGATGTGTCAGGTGACAGTTCATTATGTACTTTTAAAATCTATACATGAGCTGACAAACAACCCTGTGTACTTTAGAACGACGCGACACTATCGGAGTAATCAATGTGTACTTTTACATGTCTATAAAGTACATGTACTTTTATGGCGTAATCCAGTCTATCAAGTATTTGTACTTTCTACAAGACTATCCGAGCTGTCAAACAAGCATTACGCATCAGACGTTGGCTTCCTCGCAGGCGTCAATCCATTCGCTGTAGACATCGATAGGCTCAGTCAGGTAGTTGATGCTAGTCTGGAAGTCTTCTAGGCAGACTCGACAGGACACGCTGCCCACTCTGGCCTGCTTGTTGCTGAGGAGTTTTGGGGGTGGGGGTAAAACCATCTTGCCAGCGCAATCACTATTAATAAAATAATAAAACTCACAGTTTCACTTCGCAAGATTTCTCGTGATTGCAGAACGGGCAGTTGAACTGCACATCCAGCGGCACAATCACTTTTGCTTTGGGCGGCGGCTTGCGCGCCTTTCTGCGCCGGCCCATCACGGCATGAATGGAGAGCATGTACTTTGTTTATATGAGGTCCAACTGACACCAAGGACTACTAAAGTACATCTTGATCCTGCATGTACCCTCTATGTGCCTTGGAGGTTGGGCCTCATGGCTGTGATCCGCATGGCAATCTACATAGTGGCGCGAGAGCTCGATGCATTTACTAAATCCGGTAAAAGTACATTTTAAGGATTACGCCTACAACAAAAATGAAATAAGGATAAAACACTTAATAGAAATTTGACTACAATTTATTTTTTCCATTCTTTTTCAACAACACAAGCTACTACTGTAAAAGCGGCAGTCAAGTACAATGTTGTTGGCAATCAAGCAACAGCAAATGGAAGAAGACTTCTTAAAGACCAAAAGGGTGTTGAAGATAAAATGCACAATTTGACTTTTGTGTTTATTGGGGATGCCATAGATAAAGGAACAGAAATTCGGTTTTAATAAGTGTAGGGATTTACAGGCCCATGCTTTTCATTCAGTTTTATCTAATCGGCTGTCTGTCTGTCCGCATGTCTGTTGGTCTGTCTGCCTGTCTGTCTGTCTGTCAGTCAGCCAGTGTCTGCCTGTCAGTCAGTCAGTCAGTCAGTCAGTCAGTCTATCAGTCAGTCAGTCAGTCAGTCAGTCAGTCAGTCAGTCAATCAGTCAGTCAGTCAGTCAGTCAGTCAGTCAGTCAGTCAGTCAGTCAGTCAGTCAGTCAATCAGTCAGTCAGTCAGTCAGTCAGTCGTCTGTCTGTCTATCTGTCTGTCTGTCTGTCTGTCTGTCTGTCTGTCTGTCTGTCTGTCTGTCTGTCTGTCTGTCTGGTCTGTCTGTCTGGTCTGTCTGTCTGTCTGTCTGTCTGCCTGTCTGTGTATAATTTTGAGCGTGTGAAAGTTTATACCCCCGTATATCCATGGCAACAACTTAACACACACAAACTCTATAATAGAGTTTCAGTTTCCGGACTAATTTTTCCCCGAAATCAACTGCAGAGCCCGACGCTTCAAATCGTCCAGCCGTTTGGCTTCGGCTGCTGCCGCCGCTGCCGCAGCTGATTTGGACTTGACCGCATCGCCCTGAGCTTCAGGCTCTTCTTCATCAACCACAGACACGCGCATCTCAGCCTCCTCTGCTACATCATCTTGAATATCTTCATGTTGCTCCCGCACTGCCTCAGCTTCGGCATCTTCGACGGGCGGCATCGTCGGGAACCTCAGCAGCAGTTCAGAGTCGCCGAAGTCGCCGCGGCCAAGCCTCAGTCGGGCTGTCCTGGCAGCTGACGATCGCTGCTGCTGCTGCTGAAGCAGGCTTCGCTTCAGCTGACCGTGCAGCATCAGAGGATGCCGCCGAGCTGGAGCACCAGCTGCCGTCAAGTTGGGAGTTGCAATGAGCATGCAGGCGATGGGGCAGGCGGAGTGCTTGAGGCTGAGCAGCTGGGCGAGGCCCGGGCAGGTCACGATCAGCACGCGGCCCCGGCTCGAGCCTACGGCTAACCGATCGGACAAAGGCGAGATCGCGACGGCGACAGCGTCGCCATCTTCAGCTGGCCAGAGCCGCTGGGTGGCCAGGCGGCTTTCGGTGCTGCAGGCATCGCCTTGGAGGCTCTGCTGGTGAGGCTGCAACTGCGACTGCTGCAGCAGAGGCCTCATCATGCAGACCCGGATGGCCAGGCCAGCTGAGCAGCCGAAGTAGGCGTGGGTCAGGGTGGCGTCGCCGCTGAGGGGTGGCTGCGGCAGCAGCAGCTGCAGCAGGCGGCTGCCAGTGGAGCAGCAGAACAGGCTTACCTGATGAAGGAGGCAGGCAAATGGCTTGGGGACTCAGGATGCCGATATTAAACGTTCCTCTTGAGTCTGCTCTAAGAGACTCGGGTTTATGACCCTAAGGTCTAATATATGGATCTGGGAGGCTACCTAGCAACTGAGGATATGGGAGGCTGGTGGCCCAGCAACTAAGGATCTGGGAGGCTCTCCCAGCAACTGAGGATCTGGGAGGCAGTGACCAAGCAACTGAGGATCTGGGAGGCAGTGACCCAGCACCTGAGGATCTGGGAGGCAGTGACCCAGCAACTGAGGATCTGGGAGGCAGTGACCCAGCAACTGAGGATCTGGGAGGCTGGCCCAGCAACTGAGGATCTGGGAGGCAGTGACCCAGAAACTGAGGATCTGGGAGGCTGGCCAAGCAACTGAGGATCTGGGAGGCTGGCCAAGCAACTGAGGATCAGGGAGGCTGGCCCAGCAACTGAGGATCTGGGAGGCTGGCCAAGCAACTGAGGATCTAGGAGGCTGGCCCAGCAACTGAGGATCTGGGAGGCAGTGACCCAGCACCTGAGGATCTGGGAGGCAGTGACCCAGCAACTGAGGATCTGGGAGGCTGGCCAAGCAACTGAGGATCTGGGAGGCTGGCTGGCCCAGCAACTGAGGATATGGGAGGCAGTGACCCAGAAACTGAGGATCTGGGAGGCTGGCCAAGCAACTGAGGATCTGGGAGGCAGTGACCCAGCAACTGAGGATCTGGGAGGCTGGCCAAGCAACTGAGGATCTGGGAGGCTGGCCAAGCAACTGAGGATCTGGGAGGCTGGCCCAGCAACTGAGGATCTGGGAGGCAGTGACCCAGCACCTGAGGATCTGGGAGGCAGTGACCCAGCAACTGAGGATCTGGGAGGCTGGCCAAGCAACTGAGGATCTGGGAGGCTGGCTGGCCCAGCAACTGAGGATCTGGGAGGCAGTGACCCAGAAACTGAGGATCTGGGAGGCTGGCCAAGCAACTGAGGATCTGGGAGGAAGTGACCCAGCAACTGAGGATCTGGGAGGCTGGCCAAGCAACTGAGGATCTGGGAGGCTGGCCAAGCAACTGAGGATCTGGGAGGCTGGCCTAGCAACTGAGGATCTGGGAGGCAGTGACCCAGAAACTGAGGATCTGGGAGGCTGGCCAAGCAACTGAGGATCTGGGAGGCTGGCCAAGCAACTGAGGATCTGGGAGGCTGGCCAAGTAACTGAGGATCTGGGAGGCTGGCCAAGCAACTGAGGATCTGGGAGGCTGGCCAAGCAACTGAGGATCTGGGAGGCTGGCCAAGCAACTGAGGATCTGGGAGGCTGGCCAAGCAACTGAGGATCTGGGAGGCTGGCCAAGCAACTGAGGATCTGGGAGGCTGGCCAAGCAATGGCTCTAGTCAGGGATCTAACATTTGATCAACTATGATCAACAAAAACCCACCGGAGCAACACCTTAAACAGAGCCCCAAAGCCCACAGCTCGCACCTGGCCATTAGCAGCCCAGGCGGCCAGCATGCAGTTATGCGGAGCCGCACCGATCGGCCGCACGCCGACAGCCGGGCACATGGCAGCCACCCAGCTGTGCAGCGGTCGCAGAGCGGAGGCACCGCCGCTCCCGGCCGCCAGCTGCAGCTGGGCGCTGTTCAACGCCAAGCCGGAGTCCCACAGACAGACTAAACCGTCATCACCTGATGAGGCCAGATAGTGGGGAGGCTGCGACCAGGCCAAACAGCGAATGCGGCGATGATGTGAGCCAGACAGCACTGACAGCAGGTCACCTGTGCTGGCGTGCCACACCTGAGGGAGGGGGGAGCGGGTGAGATGTGCTCTTGAGTCTTCTTTTAGTCTTGAGATTTTGAGTAGGATTTGAGAGATTTTAGGTAGGATTTAGATTTCAGGTAGGATTTGGGAGATTTTAGGTAGGATTTGGGAGATTTCAGGTAGGATTTGGGAGATTTCAGGTAGGATTTGGGAGATTTCAGGTAGGATTTGGGAGATTTCAGGTAGGATTTGGGAGATTTCAGGTAGGATTTGGGAGATTTCAGGTAGGATTTGGGAGATTTCAGGTAGGATTTGGGAGATTTTAGGCAGGATTTAAGAAATTTTAGGCAGGTTTTGGGAGATATTAGGAAAAATTTGGCGAGTTTATTATCAAGTTTAAAAAAAGGTAAAACGGTGGGTCGCAGACTGTCAAGTTGAGGTTTTCAAGATATTTTTAACTACTAAAATGGAATTATATATGGCGTTTACGAATGCTGGACGACAGATAATAAATAATTTTAATGACAATTTTGTACAGGTATTTATTCGAGGTTGAAGCCTAGTGATCAGAGCGTTGGACTCCCATCTAAAAGGTCGGTGGTTCGATTCTCGACCCACTCAGAACAATTTGTGTCCTCGAGCAAGACGCTTCATTGCTTCAGTTTACCCAGCTGTAAAATGGGTTCCAGCATTAGCTGGGGTTACTGAGGGTGTGTGTGGAGTCCCCCAATCCCCCCCCCCAGTCCTTGGACTAAACAGCCATACGCAGCCTACAGGTGCACCGTGGAATGGCTTTGGCTAAGCTGTCGGTTGCCCAATTGGGGCAGGTGTAATCAATTACGAGCGTATTATTATTATAACGTAGCACTAATTAGATGACGAAGCACCTGAGTGTCTTAACACGTTGAGGTTACTCTAACCTTTTACCCGCAGCATCTGTGACTATGTCATACTTTTAATTCAACATTTAAGACTGCTCAAGCCTCCTAGCCTCACCAGAATCCGCTCGCCCAGAGCAGCAGCACAGATTTCGCCGCAATCAGTGAACGCCAAAGATGTGGCCTGACTGGGAAGAACGATTCGCCTGTGCTGTTGCTGCTGCTGTTGCTGTTGCTGCATCTGCCAGCAGGAGATCAGTGGTTTACCAGCAGCAGCAGAGAACACGGTGCCATAGTCTGCTGCACAGCACAAACTGCCAGGCACCGGTGGCTCAGTCTGACGGCACTGATTCAGTTGGGTGCCGCTTTGTAAATCGTAGCAGCTGGTTTGGCTGCCCCCGGCGGGTCCCGAGTCGCTTACAATGAGCTGCATGCAATCAAGTTTGAATCTTTTTTAAGGGACTATTATGGGAACTATGGCCTTAAACATTTTAGTTAACTATACTTAGCTAATAATACTTATATGGATACTTGATTTTATTTGATTTTAAAGTGCTTTGTAAATGGTGAGTGCAGGCTGCCTTAAAAGTCTGCTTTCACTTTAAATAGTATGTCTTTATGTAAATTAAGTATTCAACTAAATGTAATACCAAATTAATTTAGATTATGCATGAGCAAAATTTTTTCCATAGAAACCAGCCAGAATTAAGTCTTGGAATGACATTATCTGATAATGTAAGCATTTTGAAGGGGTTGCATGAGAGAACACACACTGGTGTTCATAATAAATGGTGTTCTTTTATATGTGAAATATATGATCTCTATTAAATAAAACATAGGTTTAATAGCTACAATAACTTCATTTGTTACTATCAGTTTGTGTCAATCAATAGTTACTTAAGACTGAGCATTACCATCCATGATTATTGATTCATAACATAGCTAGGTCTCCAACATAACAATGTATAGGCTAAGATATAATAAATAAATAATAGCTATGTACTACATAATAGCTTTTGTGATTTCTTGAAAAATTTACTAATAAAACATTGTATTGGTTTTCACTCTAGGGATTATGTTAAGGCTATTCTTCACTGCTAACTTATTGGAGCTAGGTTTTTGTAGTATATAGGTGCTATAGCATCCTAACTTTCATTTAGATACATTGGATTTTAAATACCTTCACACCTATTAGAATTAGCAATTAGTGGGAACAATAATAATATTAAATTTGAAAGAAAATCCTAAAGCCAAATTGAATGATTTTTGTTTGAATGAAAATATCAAATAATTTTTTTGAAATTTAAATTTTTTTATCTAAAATATAGAGCTATACTCTTTAAAAGAGATACAGACCAGACATGCGCAACCTTGGGAATCACTTGGCTGTTTCTATTGCCAACACATACATGTAAGTTGCTATTGGCTAAGAGCAGTCACGTGACTACTACTCTGTTCAATAGTGACTTACATGTGTGTGTTGGCAATAGAAATGGCCAGGTGAATCCCTAGATTGTGCCCAAGCATGATCTAGACCTTTATTGGAATAAGTGGAAAAAGATGTTCAACCATCTTGGAAAATCTTGGATCTTAAAAATTTTTGGAATTTTCTAGTGACGTTGCAGCTAGAGTTGAAGCAGATGGTTTTGGGTAAACGGCAAGAGTAACTATGACTGTCTTATAAAGGCTAAATGCATCATCATCTAATTAGTACTACACCTATATTTGGTGCAAAGGTTAACATGTTTTTCTTTGTTTTGTATTTTTGAGCTACAATTTTAGACCCCATGTCATATATATATATATAGGTTTTCTACACTTATTCCAATAGGGATCTAGACCACTCAATAACTTGGGAAACCTAAAACTTAAAAGCCTACTAGAGCTATTGATTTGATAAGTGGAGGTAGAGCAATAGATTCTTTTAGAAATAAATAAATGTTGCTAGTTTTAAAGCTTTTGTGAGGGGAGCTTTAAAGTCACATAAGTTGTTGTTGTTGTTAAACAAGGTGGGTAGCCTAGGGGCTCCCACAGATCAGCCTAGGGAAGGGCTCTGCTGCTAGATCTGTGTGGCCATACTGCTAGGGGCATATAGCCCAAGAGGCCATGATTGGGACCAGGGCCTAAAGGCCTAGATATACCTAACTGGGGCTACTAGCTCAAACCTATAGACTAAGGCACTGCCAACACAAAGTGGAATCAGGGACAGTGCTAAGACCAAGTCCACTCAAGCCACCCCCAGCAGACAAATCCTGAAAGTGCACAAAAAAGATTAGAAAAGCTTTGGAATAATACTAAAAGTGGTCTAAGAGTGAGGAAACCCCAAAGTCTATAGAAAAGGCTTAATTTTGAAGTGAGTCTAGGCAGCCTATTTACCAAGGGCAAGTATCTTATCAACCCTATTGGAATAAATGTTGAAAACACATAGATATATACATGCTTTAGAAAAAGAGTCAAATTATTTTACAGCACTTTATGATTATTAGAGATGTTCCAAAAGAGCATTTTTGTTGAAATCAAAATTGGCAAACTTTCCAAAATTGAAATTGAAATTTTTCAAAATCAATTTCAGAAAAACAAAGTTTAGTATGACCAACATTGACTGTTTTACTTTTGATTTACTGCTAATGCAAAAAGAAATATATGTATATGTAGCAGAAATTAGTTTATTTTTGGCCACTTTTTAGACAATTCCAAAATCTTGACTTTTGAATTGTTTTAAATCAAAATTTGCTCCTAAAAATTCCTAATTTTGGAAATTTCAAATTCAAATTTTGGAACATCTCTAAGCATTATAAATTACAAGTGTATAGGCTCCTTCTACAAAGGTATTAGACCTCCCATGTATATTTATTTGCTAGAGCAACAGCCAGCAAGAAAGGGCAGCATACATGTAGGTGCTTTATGCCTATGCTCGCGCTACACTTTAGAAAATTTTCAAAAGTGCACTGGACACTATCTACAGTTTTACAACTTTTTATAGGGCTTATCAAGAGGTAAAGATGCTATAGAAACCTTCCTATAAGGCTGCAAGCCTCAAGGCTTTTTCACTATACAGCTCTAAACAATTTTGGATATAAGGGCCAAGCCAATAGGGAAGGGCACAAAGGGCAAGAGGAACCCAGACTCAGCCTAGGATTAGTTAGTTAGGGACTCAAGCAATAAGATTTTTGATGTCACATGTTGTTGTGAGGATAATAGGGGCTTCAATTTATAGTAAGATTAATATTTTCACTTTCAATGCAAGGGAGCTCTTAATCCATAGGATTGGGGCTTTAACAAAAGAGATTCTAATGCTATTAAACCATTGTAGTTAAGATGAGATCATGAGAATTGGCCTTAAAAAATTTCTTATTTAGCTTTTTCTGTCAAGATTTACTTATGATGAATTGTTTAGAAGCAAAATGCCTGCCAAGTTTTCCTGCAATGCTTTTTTCTTGTAAAAGATTTAGCCAAATAACAAATATTGTCTGCATTGCCCCTCCTATGCTTGAATTAGGGCCTAGTCTTCAAAAAAAGGGATTTGTCCAATCACAACATATTATATAGTAATAGTATATCCAATGCATTTTTGTAGGTTTTCATTTCTATATACCTCGAAAGTATATGGCAAGCTATTAATTAAAGTATGTCATGCTACTTAGTCCCAAAAATCTACTTATTAAGATTTAGCCCTATTTAGGCATTAGGAGGCAACATAAACAAAATCTGCTTCCTGGAAAATGCACTATGGCAAGCATTGCAGGCAAACCCTGGTGAGAAAAACTTGGCAAACAATTCATTTATAGGCAAATCTCAACTAGAAAAGCTTAGTGGGCAATTGTCTGCAGGTAATTCTTATAGACCTGGTAAGGATAATAAGGGCTAAAGTTGAAATAAATAAAACAAACAAATAAACTATCTAGTATTTGCCACTATAAAAGAATGCTAAATTATAAAAAATTAGAAAGTCTTTTGTTGCTTCAATCTTCTTAGGAACCAACTGATAAGCAAGCCATCACTCTCATAGATCTTGTAAAGATTTGGAAAATTTATTTCTTTAGTTGTTTAAACACTACAAGATTATATATAAAAGAAAGGGATAATATAAGAGTAGAGATAGATGTGAAAGGGAAGAGAAAGAGGGAAAGAGGGGAAAAATAAGAGGAAATAGGAGAGATGAGAGATGAAGGATAGAATAAGAAGAAGAAATAAAAAAGAAGGAAAAAGGAAAGTAAAAAAAGAAAAGGGGATCATAGAAAGAAAAGGGAAAAATTCCTATCATAGCCAATGGCCATTATCATAGATAGCAATATTATCTGGCATGGATTGGCCCTTGCAGTGGCAGGTGCAGTCTGATAGAAGAAAGGCAATCTAGTATGATTTAGACCTTGGCTACAATAAGGATGAGAAGAGATAGGGAATGGAGAAAAGCAAAAAAGGAAAAAAAAGAAAAAGGAAAAGAAGATATAAAAAGAAAGAAAAAATATAATTGTTAAAAAAGGCAACTGCAGATCAGAAAAGTAACAGTCAAAAAGGTAACTGTCATAATATATTAATTAGAATTACAAGTTCACATGTATTAGACTTGTGAACAATATTAAATGTGTGATCTACTTTATGATTCTTAGCTGACTAGTTTAAAAGCTTAATGAATATCAATAGAGCTAAAAGGAAGGTAGAACATAGCAAAAGATGAACATTGAGTCTGGCATCTATCAAAAGCAATAATAATTAGAAACAAGATACTTGAATTCCAAGTAGAACTCTAAGGAAATTTCCAAGGTGATGCTTAAGTAGTCCTTAGTGCATTACAGTAATTGACATGTATGCAGAATATCAATACAAGTCTATAAGTACATTTTAACTACTTTATAGGCCTATATTCTAACAAATATACATTTTTTAAAATATAATACTATATATATAAACTTTTATTTGTTGGCTATTGCCCTTTTGACTATTGCCCTTTTGATCTGTTGCCTTTTTGATTAGTTCCTAAGAAAAGCAATCAAAAGGTACTCAACATCAGTTTAATAAACATTGAATGCCATAGATATATGTAAGAGTCACTTTTCTTTTTGTCTATTATTTTACGTGTACTGCCTTAATAAAATACGACTATTTTTCTAAATCGCTAAAAACATCTTTGTGACTGCATAAATAAATCTTTTTATATCGTTAATAGTAACTCTTAATATTGTTTAGTAGCTCAAAGTATAACCTAGTGCTTTTATTATTTTTAACGCATATGCCATTTTTGTTATATTTTGTATATAAGCAAAAGAATAAACTGAAAGAGGAGCATTCCTTCTTTGGCTGCCTGGCTTGACTTGCCTGGTCTTGCCTTTGACTTCCTCCAGCCTATCTATAATTGAGGCTTTGTAACTGAACATTGTTCTATAAATAGATCAGAATTGGTCTTAGTCATTTACGGGCGTTCCGCTTTCCCTCTCCCGTGGAGCCTTGAGTGCCTAGCAATTCTCTCCCCCGTTCTCCCCAGGATATACAGTCCCGCCCGAGCAATCGCTCAACCCCCCTCTTCCCCCCAGCAGAACAGGCATTTCGCTTCCATTCCCCTCCCCTTTTGTAGACAGTCTGTCTGCACAGGTGTATAGCCTTTTTCCCCTAGACTTACTGTCTGATCCTTGCCTATCTTCCATATCTATTAGGCATATTGCCTTCTTACCAAAAGCGATATTAGATGCTCTGCCTACTCATGCTAGCATACCCTATTAGTTATTAGAAATTCCTTATTAGTGCGCCAGTCTACTAGGCAACTCTGATCTATCGCGAAGCCTTTACTCTCCCTCCCACTAAATACTTGGACTGAATAGAGATATAGTGTCTTGCCGCTCGGACACTTCACGCCACTAGGAGCAACCTACGGCTTACTCCTGTCAGTAGTAGAATTTGCATCTTTCTTTATTCCCCAATTACGTCCCTTGTGATAATTTGATAGAATAGAAGTCAGTAACCTCACCCTACAACAGATTTTAGTGACATCAGTAAGATTCAAATAGATTACCCAGGAGCCCTGCAACATATATTTTGTATTGTTTATTACTATATAACATTATCAATAGCAATAAGAGGTCTCAACTTTCTATTTATGATATTCTTACTAAGTTATTAGCTAATAATATATTATATAAAACAAAAGCAAAAATTTATTCAATTACAAATATTACTAGGGAATTCTTGAACTTTAGGTATATAAAATAGGAATGAATCCTATCAAAAAAGGTTGCTTGTATCATGCGCCTGAACTATTCCTATCAAATAAGTTTATTTGTACTGTGTACTGCAACTTTAAAAAAAACAAAAACCAATAATTTTCCATTCGAAAAATATCAATAAAACTTGTATTTGAACCTGTTTCATAGAAAATGCTTTTTTTCTTGCACCAAATTGAGCCAATTTTTTGTCCTGCACCGTACTGCACTGGATTTATCTTGCCTACTTTTGCATCGGAATGCACCAGCACAGCACACATCCAACCTCCTTTTATGCTGGAATTTTCTATGAAAAAGGTCATCTTCTTAAAAATGGAGAATAAATAGCAATAGGCCTATAATTATAAATGGGACTCAAGTCAAATGATAAATATTAAAAAGGTAAGTCCTAGGTTAAAAATATATAAATTTTCTTAAAGACTTAATTTATAATTAAGGACTTTATTGATACTTTTTGGCACCTAGTAGATTAGTTTTCAATTGGGCATTAGGCCTATTAGGGTTTTAGACCTAAAAATAAATGCCATATGGCCTTGTGATTTTAGCAAAAATCTTTAATATATAGGCCCCTAAGCCTAGTTAGTTCTTTTTAAAGCGTGAAAAAAATTATATATTTCAAAATTTGCATTATTATCAAAATTTAATACTTCCATGGCATAGGCCCTATACCTGCCTGTAACTTGTACATTATTAAATTGCTAAAAAGTCTCTAATTAATTATTATTGAGCTTAATTGGCATATTTTGGTGTCATATTGAATTGAACAGCACTAAAATAGGCGATTTCTTAGTTTCCCGCGTTTAATTATAACCCCCACCCCCACCACCCTTGAATAGAGGGCGAAATAATTCCGTAAAATAATTAAACGCGGGAATCTTCAGGATCGCCCTAAAATTGCCAGAACCCAAAAAACCTCCATTCAAGCCATCGTGGCATTGACCATTTCCATTGTCATTGAAGGTCTGGAGAATTATTTGACTAATTTACTAAGAAAATTTAGGCCCTAACTGAAAATATTTTCAAAGTCTTTATAAGCCAATAAGCACACTTATAAGCATTAAATACGACTTGATAAGCATAAGTAAACTTTTTCGTAGAATTCAAGTTTTAAATGTTTTGAAACAGTGTGAAAATATAATTAAAATCCTGTTACCCAACTATAGAAATTATAGAAAATTACTACAAGCGATATTTATTTTTTTGTTTTTAAGCTTGGTTGCAGTATGAATATTTTTTTTATCAAAATATTAGTAATAATAAAATTTGTTTTAACTTGTTTTGTTGTCAGAATGGGAAGCTGGAGGCTCCGGTCTCTCTCTCATCATTTCACGCTTAGTAAATAAAAGTTGTGCTATCCGAAGTGAAAGCACGAGACTCGCCCCGGCGCAGACTATTTGCCCGCCGAGCTTCTTCTTGTTGAGCTTCCCATTCAGAAACAAGGCATACGCTTATATTTCTTGGCCCCCTCGGCCTCCTCAAACAACATGGCCAGCATACATGATGTAGCTGGATGTCCTTGGATGTAGCTGGTTCGACTGTACATGTTCACGGGGAAATTGGATCACTGAGCCTAAATGACAGCTCTACACTTATACTGGTTTAAACTTTAACAAACAAATTAACGCAATCAAAACACCCCCTTGCAACGCAAGTCTTAAGATCTACATATACCCAGATTAAACTGTTCGGGATATACTGTAGTAAATTAAATTATATACCACATATACATATACATGTATCAAATGCATATATTCTTGTATGTTTTCATCTCTAAGACTATATATACATGTTAGGGGTACATCCCGGTGAGCTACTGTATAAGGTATTATATAATACGCATCCAATGTAAAAAGCATTGTCCAAGGACCATAGCTGACGTACAGCGGCCCCTTGCACTAATGATATTCACCTAGCTTTCTTCTTCATATTTTAAACGTCATATTTAGATCCTATATATCATTATAGGACTGAACAGTACCATCCAATTAATTGAGCAAATTCGTATGTGCTCAGCTCAACGCATAATAGCAACAGAATAGCACAGCAGAAGCTAGTCTACAGCTTTCAGTGAGTACGAGTTTACAAGTTCTTTGAGTTGGTTTCATGATCTTACTATATCTGAACGGATGCAGGCTGCAGGTGGATTTAGCAAAATACGCGCTGCAGTCGATCCTGATTGTTGTCTTATTAGATTTTAAGAAATTCGACTCAGTCGCGTCAGATCCATGCTAATAAAGGTGCACCTCAATCACAATGGTGCTATAGCAGCCTGTGTCCGCCATCATGGCAATGCACACCGTGATACCGTGATACGAAAGCTGCAGTCGCAAGAACGGACGTCCTATCGAACTTTGAGAGGCATCCCTTAGAGTGCTCCAGCGAGATACGCTCGCACCGTTCCTGTTCGTTCTAGTGCTTGACTGGGTGCTGCGGATTGTTCTTCTTACCAACGATGACGGCTTTCTTCAGGGTGCTATCATCCGCATCGTCAGCAGTTCGTCTCTCTCGATGGTCTGGTTCCGAGGGCGGCGTTTTATTCTAGGCGGTGGTTGAGACCGTCCTGCTGTTACAACGCTGAGATCTGGACCCTGATGGACTCGCTCAAGCAAGTAGTAGATGCGGGGCACGCTGGCCTGCCGCGTTCCACCTTCAAGATCGGTGACAACTGAGTTTCCAAAGCGGCACTTTATCACCGCCTCGGTCTGGTCCGTGGCCACATCGTCCGCGCCGAGTCGTACTGCGCACAGCCGGTGCAGGAGGCACCGCTGGTGACGCTGCAAGCACCCTACAGACAGACACTCGGCGCTTCCTCGACTGCCTGTTGGCTGAATTCGTTCGGCCTAAAGGCGCACCAGCTGAAACCCTGCTTTCTAAACACCCTGGCAGCGTACGCTGGATAGCTGCGCGCGGCCTTCGCGATGAATCTAGTACTCTATCATCTTGGTCTGTCTAAATTGACCTGTTGCAACCGTCGGTGACTCCCCCCAGCTGACTGACG
This sequence comes from Macrostomum lignano, assembly GCA_002269645.1. Classification (NCBI taxonomy): domain Eukaryota; kingdom Metazoa; phylum Platyhelminthes; family Macrostomidae; genus Macrostomum; species Macrostomum lignano. Next base: position 38,062 of record NIVC01002101.1, on the reverse strand, counting down.
CAACAGGCTTTCTACTACTCGTCTTCGAGCGAGGATCGTCTTGAGAAATTTGATTTTTCTTTAGAGCGTTCTGTAGAGGATACTAAATGCAATGGCGATACGAAAAATTAATTACGTTCCTCCTGCTCATTTCTTAGTGTCTTTCTACTTCAGGTGTTCGTGGTATTAATGGTACTAAGACCATATCTGACAGTGCATTTTGTTGCTCTGTTACTGTTGTCATCTGTTACAAGGGCAGATGAAGCTGATCTGAATTTACTCTGACAGTAGCAATAATACTTTTGCAGCAATGCTTCTACAGTAATAATTATGTTGTATACTTTTAATGTGATAATTCTACAGAAATTCTACTGTTATTCTACTGTAACACTCCAAAAGTATTTTTTTATGAATTCCCCATATAGCCAGTCTATATTAATATACGAGTATTTTAGTCTCTTCCACCATTCAAACAGATTAGAAAAAGTTTTCTAGCTTTCAGAGCTTAGAAAAATTAAAGTAATCCAGGAAATTTTGTTTAGAGGATGCGAAAGTATTTCAGAAACATATTTTGACTTTTTAAGTGCTTCTGGCAGAACTGCATGGCGAATACGGGACAAAAAACGACTCTCGATTATTTAATCATTATAAAGCTTCAGTAGCAGTACACCTTTTCACGTTCAATTTTGAACAAAGTCCAGTTCTAAAAAAACTAGCGGAAATTCAATTCAGACAATTCAGACTGGGGACAATTTTGTCTATGGCTAAACCTCGCTTCCGTAGCAGAATGTTTTGAACTGGGTTTTGTTGCCCCAGTCTGAATTGTCTGAATTGAATTTCCGCTAGTTTTTTTAGAACTGGACTTTGTTCAAAATTGAACGTGAAAAGGTGTAGTAGCATTGATACAATGTTTAGAATTTCCGAGTATATTAATATATGCATCTAATACATTTAGACGTCTCTTTCTATTGAAAGCTTTCCAGACTTGTTCTGGTTTACAGCGGCTTTTCCTGCAGCCAGCACGCGAGTTTGTTGCTTTTTGTTTTATTGAAATGATTCTTTTTGCTTTCTAAAGAGAAAACTTTTTTCGCCGCGCTATTAAAAAATCGAATCAGGCAATTTCCATGTACCGCATCATGTATTTCTTTTACTTGTTAGTTTAAAAGTAATTCTTTCAGAATTAAGAGACTTTGTCGGAGTTGGCTTGGGAATGAATGAATTTTTTTCCAAACAGCTCGACAAACAGTTTTCGCAAACAAATCAAAACAAAAGCGGGGTGTTAAAAAAAATTGCAACTCCAAGGTAACAAAATTGTTATGAAAAAAAGATTTTTACACAATAAACACACACAGCTGTAGTGTGTGCAAATCTGTTGAGCAAAAAAAGAATTTTAAGAGTCATAGTGTTTTTTAGTTCTCTTGCTCAGCTTTTTCTGCTATTGTATATTCTTTTCTATTTCAGCACAACAACTGTAGAAAAACACACGTGACCTTTCAGGGACCCGCCAATTCATTAAATTCATGCAGGTATTGTCTGATTTTTCTCCTGGATTTTTTCATTTAGTGCCGCTGTTTAGGGGCGTATTGAATATCGAATCGTGCTCATGCATCCCTCGCGCGATCTCCATACAACAACAACAACAACAACAACAACAACAACAACAACAATAAAAGCAACAACAATACGCAGTTAGCGTCACAGCTCACAGGGCGCGCCTCAAGGCCAGGTCGCGAATGAACGCCACGCCGCCGGCCGAATCTGGGTCGCCGGCGTCAGCCAGCAGGCAGTCGACGAAACGCCGAGTGCACGCCTGCCCCTGCCGGTAGGGGGCCTGCAGCGTTAGCAGCAGCACCTCCTGCACCGGCTCTGGGCAGTACGACTGGGCGCGGATGATCTGGACTGCCAGCTGGAGTGGCCGACGGCGCAACAGGTCGCTTGGACGGATCAGACCGGCGCGGCGATACAAAGCCGCGTTTGTCACTCGCTCGTAGCCGATCTTGAAGGCGGTTTGAAGCAGGCCAGCGTGCACCGCGTCAACTTGTTGCTCCAGCGACTCCGTCAGCGTTTAGATCCCGGCATTGTACAGCAGGACGGTCTCGATCACCGCCTGGAACAACGCCGCCCTCTGGCGATCAGGTAAGGCCTCGGACTGCAGGACTGCCCTTACAGAACGAAAGGCAGCCCAGGAAAGCCCGCGGCGACGCCGCAAATCCTCGCGGACGCCGGAAACCAGAGCCTCAGGATCTCCATGCGGCTACGTCAAGCAAAAGAAAAATGTTTGACAGAGATAGTAGGTCATAAAATGTCTCTGGTAAATACTGTTGCTTCACAATTACAAAAAACCCGAACTTATCCCTCGAATTTTGCATGCCTTGTACACCTCAAACTTATACCTGTTTTTGTGGACTCCAGTCCGCTCGTTCATTCCTCAGTCCAACAGTATAAATAGGGACAGTACTTAGCTAGCTACTCATTAATTCAAGTAACAGATGAAATTGAAGGGACTCTATAAAAGAGCATAGCTAAGTCTGGGGTGATACATGTACATGTATCTCAGAGTATGCAGTTGATATCGTGCAGGGTTAAATCTCTTTTTTAGCTGAGCTTTCTGCATTTTCACTGATTTTGTTTCACTCAAAGTCTAAATTAACACATTCATATATCACATTATTGTTTCATGAGAGCCAGCAGTCAAAGATTAAAATAGTTGTACATATACCGACATTCTGTATTTGTGCATACCAATGTAGTGTGTAATGCCGCAACCGAAACTACAAGTAATTAAAGGATTTTTAATTGATTTCCGAAACACGTTCGCTAGTTTGGCGTACTATTTCTATCATGACCATGTTCACTGCTAGCTATACTTATTTAATTCGCTGCAGGTTTGTAATAAAATTAGCTCCGAAACCCTGTACGACACATTCAGACACCATCGACAGTATTATGTTCTTTTTAGTCGGGACTTTACCTAATCTGGGAACTGCTAATTAACACACAGAAGAGTGAAAAAAAAAAGCGTCAGGAGGGAGAAGGTAAAAAAGCGGTTACTGCACGTGAGGTTAGTCATTAAAACATCAATCGTTCCATCGACTCGATTCCTAGCCAAAATATAGGACATTCTAACCAATCTGTCCAAAAAAATAAAAATTTTAGGAAAAGTAAAGTCCAATCTCCGTCAATTCGGACTCAGTAAGTGTATCATTGGCAATGGCATAGCATAGAAATCTGCCCTTCAGTGAGTACGACGGATTGCTGTTGTAGCCGAGACGCAGGCATAGAGGAGTACCCGATATTGTTGTTGAGCCACTATTGACGGCTTTCAGACTCCCAAGATGGTAGAAGTTTGTCACGGTGCTGCCATTGAAAATCACTCCAACAGAAGCTACTTGGTTAATGCTCGTGAAGTACAGAACGGTACCGGAATTATTAGCAATAACGGAGCCGGAAAGAGGGTGTACCACATTGATTTTACCATCATCGTCGAAGAACTCGCCTCTGTTGACGGTGCTCGAGCAGTCGTAGAAGTAGTGATACGTTTGGTGGCTGCCTTCTCGATATGTTCGAGAGTAAATTGTGAACTTCTTTGACTCAGCAAGGTAAGTCGAGGCCAGAGTGTTCCCGTCGGTGTCCACCTCGATGAAGTCTTGATCGCTGTTTCCAGGAAAATGGACACCATCAGAATCTTGAGTCAAAGATCCGCGAGGAGTAGCCATGTACTTTGACGGGTTTATGAGGTTAAAGTAGCTCTTTCGGAAGTCAAAGAAGATTACCAGCTTAGACAGGATGCTATCAGAGAGACTTGGTGGCGGTGGTGCTGTTGATTGAGTGGTAGTTGTCATGGAGTTTTGAGTCGTTGGAGCAGTTGTCGTGGAGCTCATATCTTTTGACTCGTTCCAAACCTTGATGTAGCTTTCGCACTGTTCAGTTCCAGATGTGTTCGTCGAGGAAAAAAGCGTAGAAAGCTGCTCAGAGTCTCCAAAGTAGCAGAGTTTTGAGCTGCTTTGGAATATGACAGCGCAGGTGCTACTGACGGCACATTTAAACACGCAAGTCTTCAAGTCGTGCGAGCCGTCCAGCTTGGAAAGTTGATCGAAACTTGAACTGGAGGGGCAAGTTTGCGTCTTAGAGAACTTCAGCTTTTGAGTTTCACAGCAGTTTGATGACTTAAAAATAGTCCAGAGCAGGACAATTAAGTAAATTTTCTTGCAGTCCATTAGAAGCAGTGAATGGAGCCCTGTCCGATTATGTGATCGCAACAAGGATCTGAGGCAGTGACCAAACTACAGTTCTTTTATAAAGTCTGCTTTAGCTTTACGACCAATCAACAATCAGCTGCTGAATGCAGCCGGGAGAAATCTTACAATTAGGCAGGCATGTATCAATTGAGGCAATATACCTTGATGTGCGTGTAGAATATAAACGGTACTTTAGCATATAGGCTTCCTAGCCTAAATATTAGCACTTAATTGACAACGGTAGACCGCTTATTGTCGCTGAAATAGTTCCAATTTATGCATAATTCGCACACATACACCCATTGTCTTTAACTAAATCCTGATTCAATTTAAAAACTTAAGAGGGAGAAACCTGTCTGTACTGGAAAAAGGCAGGGACTCACGCTTAGCTGTTTTCCGATCTCATTAGTTTTATTACTATACATTCTCTGAATATTCTTTGTGTTGTTGGAGCTGTTTCTCTACTGTATTGCAGTGGGTAGCCATGGAAACTGTTCCAAATCATTTTTTTATTGCTTTAGAAGCTTTTTTGAGATGCATTGGGACTCAATGCAAAAGACTCGTACCCGATCTGTGATCACATCTACGGCATATGGGAATTGATTCTAAATCGACGAAACTCTCCATATACATTATCTCGGTTGAGTACTAGATAGTCAGATTTATTAAGGTAATTCGTGTGTTTATTATACTAATTGTGCTAATTTATGTAAAATGGAGCAAGCTGCATTGAAAAGTAGCTATTGTAGAAAAAAATTTAGTGTTCTTGAATGGCGTACGCAGGCTTTTCATTTGGGGAATCCCCAACTTTAAAGGGATTTTTGGGAAAAGGAAAAGCCAATTTTTTGTGTCTTAGTTGGCGCCCCCGTCTCTTGGTGGGCGCCCCTGTCTCTTATGGTGGGCACCCCTGTGCTTTAGGGTGGGGGCCCCTGTATCTATGGTGGCGCCCCTGTATCTTATGGTGGCGCCCCTGTATCTTATGGTGGGCGCCCCTGTCTCTTATGGTGGGCGCCCCTGTCTCTTATGGTGAGCGCCCCTGTCTCCTTTGGTGGGCGCCCCTGTCTCTTATGGTGGCGCCCCTGTATCTTATGGTGGGCGCCCCTGTCTCCTTTGGTGGGCGCCCCTGTCTCTTATGGTGGGCGCCCCTGTATCTTATGGTGGCGCCCCTGTATCTTATGGTGGGCGCCCCTGTCTCCTTTGGTGGGCGCCCCTGTCTCTTATGGTGGGCGCCCCTGTATCTTATGGTGGGCGCCCCTGTCTCCTTTGGTGGGCGCCCCTGTCTCTTATGGTGGGCGCCCCTGTATCTTATGGTGGCGCCCCTGTATCTTATGGTGGGCGCCCCTGTCTCCTTTGGTGGGCGCCCCTGTCTCTTATGGTGGGCGCCCCTGTCTTTTATGGTGGGCGCTCCTGTCTTTTATGGTGGGCGCCCCTGTCTCTTATATGGGCGCCCCTGTCTCTTATGGTGGGCACCCCTGTCTCTTATGTGGGCGCCCCTGTCTCTTATGGTGGGCGCCCCTGTCTCTTATGGTGGGCGCCCCTGTCTCTTATGGTGGGCGCCCCTGTCTCTTATGGTGGGCGCCCCTGTCTCTTATGGTGGGCGCCCCTGTCTCTTATGGTGGGCGCCCCTGTCTCTTATGGTGGGCGCCCCTGTCTCTTATGGTGCCCCCCCCCCTATCTCTTATGGTGGGCGCCCCTGTATCTTATGGTGGCGCCCCTGTATCTTATGGTGGGCGCCCCTGTCTCCTTTGGTGGGCGCCCCTGTCTCTTATGGTGGGCGCCCCTGTCTTTTATGGTGGGCGCTCCTGTCTTTTATGGTGGGCGCCCCTGTCTCATGGTGGGCCCCCCTGTCTCTTATGGTGGGCGCCCCTGTCTCTTATGGTGGGCGCCCCTGTCTCTTATGGTGCCCCCCCCCCTATCTCTTATGGTGGGCGCCCCTGTATCTTATGGTGGCGCCCCTGTATCTTATGGTGGGCGCCCCTGTCTCCTTTGGTGGGCGCCCCTGTCTCTTATGGTGGGCGCCCCTGTCTTTTATGGTGGGCGCTCCTGTCTTTTATGGTGGGCGCCCCTGTCTCATGGTGGGCCCCCCTGTCTCTTATGGTGGGCGCCCCTGTCTCTTATGGTGGGCGCCCCTGTCTTTTATGGTGGGCCCCACTGTCTCTTAAGCGGAAGCCGGTGGATGCCTTATTCAGGAGGGGACAAACGTTGAGTACCTGTCATTCGTCGAGTAAGATACATATTGAGGCGGTAGGTAGGTCACGTATTTTTCCAGGGTTCAATTTGGCACCTACTAGCCGTGTAGTTTGCTTTGTTCTCGATCAATAGATCCACTAATTATTCGAACGTAATTTTATGAACGTGCTAAATATGAATTTTCGTGACAACTGAAACAATACCAAAATTTGTTTTGTTTTATTAATAGCGTAAGAATAAGTCAGTCTGCGTTTAAAGTTCAAAGCTCTTCTAGTTAAGGGGTTTTAGAGGGTTTTTTAAGTTGTAACGATTCCTATTTTTTCTGCAAGGAGTCTACGTGTAGATAAAAATCACAAAAAATTTCAAAAAAAGCGATGCCGATTCTGATTCTCGTTAACCAACTTTAATTTTAATTTCAAACGTTTTACATTTACTATGTTTTACTCAGAGCGCTTGTCAAGCATTGACAGATAGGGTGCGTCAGCTCTGCTTGTGCAGTCTCTGGTATAGAAGTAATATTTACGAGAGTTACGTCCAGACATCTTCTAGTAGTCCTTGGTCTGCTCTCGAACTCGCCTTCAAGAGCGTCACAAGTCTGAAAATGCCAGCCATTCAAAAAGAGCCTGTCTCAATAAAGAGTATAGTATGTTCTTTCTTGCTGATTTGACTTTTTAAATCACCCTAAATATGAATGGGCGACATCTGCTCTTATGCAATTTCCTAATTGCAAACTGTACAACCAAACTGAGCTATGAATGCACTGACGATAATATTCGCTGTAAGATATTTTTTAGTGCACTTCTCAAAAGTGGGGGGGGGCAACTCCTAGATATATATACTACTTCAAGTAATGAAGCAAAATATACTAAAAATTATATTTAGTAGTTAATTTAAATCAGTCAAAAAATCGAGATTCGTCTATTTTCGTACAGCAATCCGACGTTAGCAAAATCGGCCAACGTTTCCAACGCCAATGTTCGGCCAACGCATATCGTCTTTATCCACCGTTTCATGTAAAAATACCTATCTGACAGCGACGTCCATCAACATAGAGTCGTCAGCGGAACTTTACAAAGATAGCAAATGAAATATATATATGGTATTTTTTGATAATATGCGTGTATTTTATTGATTAAATACAGTACCTACTTTAGCGTTTAACAAAAAAGGTCTTCATTCATCCATTACCGATCGGTTATAATTTAGACAGAGTAGTTATATAGATGATTGAGCTTTTTGTCATATGTGTTTTGTGCATTATAATCTTCAGAGTGTTAAGTGTTGAAGCCATGTAAAATAAAAGGAAAGCTAAAAGTCCGACAGACAGTGCTTTCTAAAATCCTTAAAGTCCTTAACATAAAGCCGTTTCTAGTCTTTTACATATTCTTACTTATTAGTTACTTATTACTTATTACTTATTATTACTTATTAGTCTTTTTTAACTTCCATGAGCTCTAATAGTTATTTTAGATTGTAGAACTTTAATTTTTCAAGCGCTCTGGGTACAAGCAGATGGAATGAATTTTATTTATCGACAGTACAATCCGATTTCTCCCATTTCAGACTCAGTGAGGGTGTCATTGGCAATAGCATAGCAAATTAACCGGCCACTCAGTGAATGCAGAGGATTACTGTTGTATCCAAGTCTCAAACATAGCGGCGAACCAGATCGAATTGAGCTCTCACCATTGGCAGGCTTGAAGTTTTCGTAATCGTAAAAGTTGGTTACAATCGAGCCATTAAAAATAACACCAACCGAGGCAAACTGATAGTCCCTAGGATTGGAAACACCATGAGAGGATTGGTAAAACCTAAACGAGTTCGAGAAGTTGTGCTCAAATTTAATTCCCTCGGCATCCTCGAAGAATTCACCTCGGTTGATTGTGCTCGAGCAGTCATAGAAGTAGTGGTACGTTTGATGGCTTTTTTTGCGAGTAGCTCGGGTGTATATAGTAAACTTCTTTGATTCGACAAGGTAAGTCGAGGCGAGAGTGTTTCCATTGGTGTCCACCTCGATAAAGTCTTGATCGCTGTTTCCAGGAAAATTTACACCGTTGCCGTCTCGAGTCAAAGATCCACGAGGAGTCGTCAGGTATTTTGACGAGTTCATGAGATTAAAGTAGCTCTTTCGAAAGTCGTAGAAGATAAGCAGCTTCGAGAGAATGCTTTGGCTGAGATCCGGTGGTGGTGGTGGTGGTGGTGGCGTTGGATCAGAAGCTGTTGAGTCCTCACTGACGTTTGACCATTGCAAGGTCCTCACGTAACTTACGCACCCAGATGTATTGGTGAATGAAAATAGGTTGAGTAGCTGTTGTGAGTCACCAAAGTAGCACAGGTACGAGCTGCTTCTACGCGAGTATGGATAGAGCACGGAGCAGTTCTGCGACAGCGCGCACTCAACGAAGCAGGTTCTCGGGTCCAGGGCACCTTCCAGTACAAGCAGCCGACTTAAACTTGAGTTAGACGGACAAATGGGGCTTCTGGTGAAGTTGGCCTTGATATTTTCTGCGCTGACAGATCCTGCCGACGCCAAGAGTAGCAACGCAAACACCATAGGTTGATTCTTCATTTTTTAGCTATGAAGCTGATGTCTAGTAGCTAACTTCTGTCGATAATGAAAGTTTAGAGACCATAGGCCTATGTGAGAGAAAATTTATTCTGCTAGGGCGAAAAATTATGCAAATTTATACATAAACAAATAGGAAATCCAGCCCCGCCCCATCGCAATTCTACGGTAGTCAGTCACTGCCTCTGACGGAAGCTTAACTTCCCTGTCACGCCATCGGGCGTCTACAGAGACTGTAAGCTTTTGTCTTCGTCTTCTTTTCACGCCTAATTTGATGAATGTGTTTAGCTAATGGGCACCCGGATGCAGTTTTCTGGGCCCAGGGTGACCTTCACTGCACGATTTTCATTCTACCCTGAGACGTCTACGCTTTCACAGAGCTCGCATCCGCCCTGAAGATTCAATGCAACCAGAAACAATAAGTCATTGTCTGTTTAACAATAGGACTATTCTTTCCACGTTGTGAAATGCCATGTTTTCGAATCGAAATGCAAGCATAAAGTAAATCTTGCTCGGTTGATTTGTTTTTCTGAGTTGAAGTTTGTCTGCCAACGCTATTTAACAGTCAATCAGATTCCTGCAGGTGATGCGCTTTTAACTTTCAAAAGTCGATATATTCCTGCCAGGGACATCTTAGCAACATACATATTGCACAGACACCATCCTGTTCACCCATGCCCATGGAGTGACCATTTTAACAATAAATATTTTGTATTGTACGCTCGTATCTTGTAATTCTAAGAAAATATGCTAATTTAAGGTAAGAAAACTTAACACTGACACGTGCGAGTATGTCTATTTTACAGTAAAATCAACAAACTAAAAATTCTGATACTCTTTGTCGGGCTCAACACTTATTATAAGTTTTGTTTCTTGTTCATTATTGAGGAAGTTAAGAATTTCAGAGATGGAATGATAAAAGGGATGCTGAGCCCACTCTCGAGAAGGGGACTTTGAGCCAAACAGAATTTTGCTAGCCGAATGTTTAATGGAATGGAATGGAATGGAATGGAATAGTATAGAATGAAATGGAATGGAATGAAATAGAATGAAATGGAATGAAATGAAATGGAATGAAATGGAATGAAATGGAATGAAATGGAATGAAATGGAATGAAATGGAATGAAATGGAATGGAATGAAATGGAATGAAATGGAATGAAATGGAATGGAACGGAATGAAATAGAATGGAATGGAATGGAATGAAATGAAATGGGGTGAAGTAGAGTGCTACGCGCCGCCTTCAAGATCGGCTACGAGCGAGTGACCAACGCGGCTTTGTATCGCCGCGCCGGCCTGGTCCGTCCAAGCGACCAGTTGCGCCGTCGGCGACTCCAGCTGGCAGGCCACATCATCCGCGCCGAGTCGTACTGCCCAGAGCCGGTGCAGGAGATGCTGCTGCTAACGCTGCAGGCACCCTACCGGCGGGGGGCAGTCGCGCACTCGGTGTTTTATCGACTGCCTGCTGGCTGGCGCCGGCGCCCCTGATTCGGCCGGCGGCGTGGCGTTCATTCACAGCCTTGGAGCGCACCCTGTGACGCTAACTGCGTATTCTGTTGTTGTTTCTGTTGTTGTTGTTGAAATTGAATGTGGACAAATACCATGGCAAAACATATCCTATAACAATTTATGCTGATCATTTGCAGTTCCAATTACTTCGTGCCTCAGCAGTTCTTAAAATTCGACAAAGCATCAGTTACTATGTTGTCGCTTTCATGCGATCGCAGAAAGGTGAGTTTGCTGGTCTGAATAGAATGAATCTCGATGAAGAGATGGTTCAGTCGGCTGCCTCTGAGATAATGCATTCATTGAACAGCTACTGCCTGTTGACACGCCTCAAGGAACTGAGCCATGTCTCCAGATACGAATCAATGGTTTTTCCAAGTGTTAAAACAATGACTATTGTACGTATTAGCTATAGTATTGTCCCAGTAAATTGCTACTTATTAAATTAGTGTAATAGAAATAGGCTTGCAAGTTGAAAGCATGCATGTTAGCTCGGAGTCGATTATTGAGCGTCTTATTCTCATTTTGATATTCCATTTTTTAGTCTATGGCCAAGCCATTCCTGCAGCCAAGACTGGGCATGCTCTGGCCGTGGCTAGCCTGGCCTTGCTTGCGATCCTATGCAGTCTTATTTTGAATGTCTAAAGTCTTATCTAGAACGTCAAAAGCGATACTAAGTCATGATTTAGTGAATTAGCTCGTGAAGTAGTTTCTTGTTAAAAGTTCTTGACCCAAATATTTATTCAAGACACTCTCAGAATTTTGCATTCCAGACGCCAGATATTAATCTAATTAATATACAAAGTGTGCATGGTGAAAATGTTCAATCCGATTTTAAATCTGCTCTATTTTCAAATGTCCACGACGTTAGAAAGAAAGATCTGTCCAGAATTAAATCTTTTTAATGCACAGCCAGAAAGTGTCGAAATACGAAGTACCAGCAAGTTTACAAAAATAAATCCTTGTGAGTATTTTCTAACTTTTGTGCAAGAGGCCTCCAACAGTGACTCATTGGCCGAGAGCTGTCTCTCACTCTCGTCTTTAATGTCGCTCAATTCGAATCGCTTTTAGTGCTCTGCTTCCCACAGCAAATGCATTTTTCACTGGGTATCGGGAATCTTTTGCATGGAAAAAGTTCTATATTGGTTTAGCCTGTGTCAAATTCCTGTCGATTCGAGCCGTGTTTGCATTATTCCGGCTTTTAGCTGGGAAAACACCAAAGCGTGAATTTTAGTTAAAATGAGCTGATAAAAATTTGAATTTTAGATTTCTAGAATACGTGGCATTTAGAGTTTAATGGCATTGAATGGCTCTCTAAATAGAAAATACGACTCTACGCTTATATGCGACACTGGGACTGTTTGAGTAGAAATTTGCAGTAGAAAAATTTCACATCTTCACAGATGGCTTCAGCTGGCACCTGGAAGCACAGTTTGACTTAGTGGACTCTTCTGGTTCTTGGTTGGTGCCACTATCCCTTTCTGATAGGCCGATGGATGCTAAACGTCCAAGAGGTGGCAAAAGCTGGGCTCATATCAGTTGTTGAGCAAAGAAAATGAGAATACGTGTTGCATGGTAGTTATGAATTGCTTCTTTTGGAATAGGCCTGCTCGCTCTGTTACATTTTTTGTTCTTTTTGTCTTCTGCTACCACAAGCCTCTTTTTCCGCCTTACCGTTGCTTGCATCTTTCTCCCATACAGTCTCACGAGACAGCCCTGAAGTGAAGTTCTCTTGATTTACAAGGCAAACCCTTACTTGCTGCTTCGAAAAATTGCTTCTCACAGTAAAAAGTGCTAAATTTGTTCATTTTCTACTGACAGTAGCAGTCTAGGGGAATTGGAGTAGTATTCATAAAAATCGCAAATCATCGAATAATTTTTTATGATGTGGCATATTAGTTTGTTAGCTTGCAGTAGGGCAGCAAATCAATATGTCACCTCCATTCCGCTGACCCAGGAGCACACAGATAAGTATGCAGGCACACACTCGCACCGGGTGCCTGAGCTCAAATTTTTTCGGCAATACGAGACTTTACTTAATGTGACTGCACACGGTATCAAACACAGGGTTATTGTGACCACTTATTGTCAGACGCCTAAATCCCAGCCAGGTCGAAACCACATCTCGTAGTGTTCAATTCTTGAGTTGATTTTCTCTTGAAGCTCTGAGCGCTGAGATAAATGCTATAAATTCTTGTTTGTCGACTTATCGCGGCACTACACAGCCTATTCACCGGCTGGCTGCAGAGTGGCAGCCATCCATGACGACCTTGTCCAGTGCAGTACCTGCCAAAGCATAGTTGGATAGACTGAGAGAGCTTTGGGAGGCCAAATCGTATTGAGGGGCTGTGTTGTTGTGTATTAGTTACGAGTTGCTTATTCCCAAGCCGCTACTTCACTCTGAGCGGGAGCGAGCCTGCCTGCTATAGCTATCTGCCTGGCATTGGCATTCCATTGTCTCTCCCTTAGCCCCCGTCCCCATCGCGCAGCGTCGGCCTCGCCTGCAGCTGCAACAGGTTGGCATGGCAACAAACAAAGCATCACTCTGGGGGCCCGACGAGCGCTGGAATAGCTGGAGGAGCAGTTTAGAAGGCATCCTCATCTCCGCCTCTTCAATCCACCTTCTGCACATCAGTTGTTCGTATCGTCTAATTGAGTTTTTAGCAATATTTTTAGCGTCGCTGTGGGGAGGATGGGGAAGGCAGGCAGGCAGTCAGGTAGGCGGGTTGAAGCTGGGGCTGCAGCAGATAACTCCCCATCCCTATCCTCCCAGTGCATTATGCAGATCCCAGAAAGGGAAAAAGACAGACTTTCTGCTACTGCTATTCAACACTGGGCTAGGATCTGATATGTACTTTTCGGGACAGAATCTTTCCTATTTACAAGTAGTTCTGCTTTTTCAAGATGCTACAAATGATGCGGCTGCTTATGGATCAGAAATTAAGATTAAATGTGCAGCTGATTACAAAAGCCTCTGACAAATCCATAATTATCATTTTGAAAGCCAAAAATAGTTTGGGCAGCGTAGCAACAACAGCTTCCTGTAGCTCAGGTGAATTGAGCATAGCGTTGCAGACAATGCTCAACAATATATTTTTGCCTTGCTCATCGAAGGACCACTTAAAAACTCAAAAAAATCATTTGAACGCCCGATTTTGTTTCACAATTTAATGCGTTTAGATGCGACAGTGGTGTGGCTTCAAGCAAGTTTCCATAATATTAAAGCTCCAATTAATGTACTGACAGTTTCCTGTGTGTGTTTCGGTCACGCATCAATGCGGCGAATTCTGGCATCAATCGTTGACGATAATCTTCCTTCCACCGGGTGTCAGCGAGACAGAAGACCGCCTCGTCCGATTCGATCGAGTTCGGTTTCCACCGCCGTGCCGTCCAGCCGCGTCCTCGTCGCTGCCGCTGTCCGAATCGCTGCTGTCCGAATCGTCGCTATAGAAATCTTCCGGCTGGCTGATGCCCAGCTTCAGGCTGAGCCACATCAGCTTAGCCGTGAGCTCGTCCTGAATGAGATTCATGCACATTGACAGCATGGCCAGGCCAAAAACGCAGTACACGGCTCCAATTAGTAGTTCGATCACCACGCTGATCTGAAATCAAAGTCAGGTTTTGCTGCGTTCTCGCACCGAATAAATAAATGTACAGAAATCAGAGTCAAATGTACCGACATTGTCAAACGGTCCATTCCTTCCGGGCACGTAGTCCCCAAAGCCGATGGTGCTCAGAGTGATAAAAGAGAAGTAAGTGCCTTCAACGATGCTCCACTCAGTTTCCCAGATGCGGAAAACGGCAGCGCCGAGTAGGATGTAGAGAATCAACAGCAACAAAGTGATCGTGATGGGAATGTTCACCACGCCGTCGTCATAGAAACCATCATCATCGTCATCGTCGTCAACTACAACGACCGAGCTGACCTGTTGAGAAAAATGAAGCTTATTTATGTATTGATTTAACTCAGTTTTTATAGGAGTGATGAAAAGATAGTATACTGACGAAACGCTTGTAGAGTGTGAGCACCCTGGCGAAACGCCTTTGATGACGTCGCCCCCCTAAATTCTGAGCACATACACGCGCGCTAATACTGTACGCAGGCACGCACTCATGCACACGCTCACACAGGATGTAAAGCGGCCCTGACTTTCTAATCGTCACGCAAGTACTCTCTCTAGGTTTGAGCCTCATGAGTGTGAATTTCATGACAACTCATAATCGAACCCAGGATCGGACACGTTTACCGCTGAACTGCTCTGCCCCTTAAAACTAACCTTAGGAGGCGGCTGCTTCTCAGAGCTATCGGAAACCGTCCGAGCCATCTCTGCGTCCTTGCGCCTCTGCAGCTCAGCTTCCGCTAAACTCCTGCCAAAAGTGCTTTTAGTAATGAAGCACTTGCAGCAGAAGATGTTGAGGTAGAAGCTGCGAAACAGCGTGGCAGTTGGGCCGCCGATTTTGGTGAGGAACAGAAGCATGAGCGGAATGCCGAGCACGGCGTAAATCATGCAGATCACTTGGCCCCACTTGGTAACTGGCGCAATGTGACCGTAGCCTGGAGTTTCGTATCGAATAATGCTATAAATGAAGCTTCAATGCATAGTTTGTGTTATTAGTTGGTTTTCAGGGGTCGAAGCTGGGACTGCTTACGGGGGACAATCGGAAACAAAATAAAGAATCGAGATCAGTTGTACAGTGACTTCGAACCCAAAATAACTACGGCAAAGGTTCGACTTCAAAGTTTAAAGCAAATCTCTGTTCAAGGTTCTGTGCAGACTGTTTTCATAAACCATGGTGAGCAGAACAACTCACCGATAGTGGTGATTATCGTAGCGCAGAAATAGATGCTATTCGGCAAAGCCCAGTTCGGCATGTTTTCAGCCTCCCCGATGGTGCTACAGTTAACGCCGGGGTCGACTCCGAGGGTGTACACGTCTTCGGCGAAGGTTTGCAGCTCAGTGAGAATAGCACTCTTGGATAGGGACGCGTTGGCACCCTGGGCGATGTTGTAGACTCTGTCCACCGCTTCGTTGCGTTTGGATTCGTACTTGTCCGACTTAGTCTCGCAGGCCGAGATTTCGTTCACCACCTCAAGATAGTTGAACAGAAAGCCGCCCATGGTCAGGTAGAGAACGATGAGAAAGAAAATTCCAAGGTGAGACAAGATCACCGTGAAGATTCGGTGAATGCAGCTGCGCCTGTTGGACGAACTTGATGCCTGACGACGCTTGGTCTCGGCTCGAATGTCGGACAGATTTGGAGACTGCTTGCCGCCGGCCGAAGCTCCGCTGACGAGCCCGGTGCTGCGCTGCTTTGATGACGGGCGCTCCGTGCCGCTGCCGCTTGCGCTGCCTGAGCAGAACTGGCTGAACTCGAAGTCGTAGCCGCCGTTGGCTGACATAGGGAGGTAATTTCGCGCGAGTCGCTTAGCTTGGAGAAAAATCGCATCAGAAAATCAGGAATGCAGCGCTACGTCAGCGAGAATGGCGTTTTAAAAGCAATTTTTTGCTATTGTTTCGCTCAGTTCAATGATCTGATTTTCACTCGCAGCGAACTGCCGCCATTCAGACGGGGAAGTGGATGCATTGGATTATTTTTTTCGCACAGACGTACCAATAGAGACCGATAGTAAATATTTCCATCGAGTATTCAGCATCTATCTGAGTCGATATTTCCCGTTTATAATCATCGAATTGAAGTGTCAGCTCAACTCGAAAGACGGTTATAGTGTTAATAGTAAAGTTCGAATCTTCGAAGCAGATTTTACGCCTGGTGTATTTTTGGATGCAAAAATATAGTTGACACTTTAGGTTAGGTTAACTACAGACAAAATAGTAATTAAAGACACAGGCTGTCTTTGTTGGAAAAAATATAGATTTTCTGTCTTATATTCGATGATTTTCCATATAAGCAAAATTTCTTTCTACGTAGTTCAACACAAAAAATTGTAATTTGCAAAGTTGGAAAAAGACAATCATTTTAGGACAGTTTATGCGGCACTATTATACACTCAACAAGGTGGTAAAGTTTCCATCCCGGAACCAGCGGTCAATTTCTGTCAGTACCACGTCTGCAGTTCTCTTGTCAACTGTGTGCGATGCAATTAGCGTCACAAGGCCCTGGCTTGGGCTGGTTAGAAGAGAACCGGAGAGTCATAGCTAGAGTTGGATTAAAGCTGCCACTCTCAGTCCTGATGAACTGGTATCGGGGTAGAAACTTTAACACGTTTCTAAGCGTATGCTCAAGTTGTTCTTGTACGGGTAGGGTAGACTTTAGGACAGTTTCATTACTTCAGGGAAATATATGTATTTTCTTCCCCTGGAACGAGGAGAATGCCTACTCGTCTCCGAGTCGAGAAGCTGAGCAGATGGTGTCATAGATATTCTCCAAGTTTTAAGGGAAAGATTAAATGTATCCCAAGCAAGTTGGGAGCGGAGAATAAGGAGGGTGCTGTCTATGGCAGCGGGGAGAATATGGAGAGTGCTGTCTATGGCAGTGGGGAGAATATGGCGAGTGCTGTCAATAGCAGAGGAGAATGCTTATTGAGATTCTCCGCTAGCAAAACACTAGCGGTACAGACAAGGGGTAAGTGGGATTCATTTAAACAAAATAGCATAATAGCCTTCATATATGTAAGCAACCACTTACCTCGTACAAGCGTATTTTCTGTTTTCCTATTAAAATTGTGCAGAAGAGAAACACTGTGGTATAATAAAGTTTGTTATAGTACATTTTCAAGGTGGTGCAATGGCAGTTTCGATAGTTCATTTAAGGTCAAATTCTGCTATGATTAAGTCTACATCCAGTGGCTTGAACTCCACTTCGGGCATTCGTACCAGCTTAATTTAAAACTTAGGCTTATTTGTTTTAATAGAATTCTCAGTCGTTTCAGAGTCTAACGCCACCGGATGCCACGCGCATTGTCTCAAAGCTATCGTCTCAGGCGCTGCTCTCGGCTGTGGTGCCACCGTTTCCGCGGTGTCGCGCGAGCTGCTTTTTGCTACCCCGGCTGCTCTCATAGTCTTCCTCCTCGGTGCTGCTCGACTCTTCGTCGCTGTCTTCATCATCATCTTCGTCTTCTTCATCGTCGTCGTCCTCGTCGTCCTTTTTCTCTACAGGGGTGACGCCGAGTTTGGTGCCGATCCAGTGGAATTTGGCTGTCATTTCATCCTGAATGAGATTGATGCACATCGACAGCAGCGCCAGGCCGAATATGCAGTAGATGCAGCCAACAAGCAGTTCGATGATCACCCCTGTCTGGATTCGGATTTTTGCAGGTTTCAAATTAAACAGCTTTCACAATCTGTTTTCCAGATTTTCCAGTGCGTTAGAAACTCATTCAGAGACTAAAATAACTTGTCTTAGTGACTCTGGGCCGGTCCTATAAAGCCATCACAAGATAAGATCGTTCTTAGCTCCTATCCCTGCAGTGTAGAAGTTCCGACGTACGGTCGAACTTACGCTACGACGGCTTTATGGTACGACCCTTTTGTCTTTAAAGTATTACCTACTCTAGACTTTTGTGTTAATTTCTATCTAGAAACACTGCCCAATGAGCAGAATTTTTACAGGTACTCTTTGAAGCATGTGAAGCAGTAGCAAAAATCCTTGTTCTTACATCGTTAAAGGGGCCATTCCTTCCTGGCACGTAGTCACCGAAACCGATAGTCGACAGAGTGATGAAGGAGAAGTAAGTGCCCTCAACGATGGTCCATTCCTCCCAGAACCGGAACACTGCAGCTCCTATGACGATGTAAATAGTGAGCAGCATCAGTGTGACAGTGATGGGGATGTTGATCACCTCGTTGTCTTCTTCTTCTTCCTCTTCTTCTTCTTCGATAACTTCTACAACCTGCAGATCATTGTGTTTGACAAAGGAGACGTTAGCATTCAAGATAGAGTCTATTGAATAAGGCAGACCGTATTTATAACTCTAAACTCAGGAGCAATCACCTTGGCCGGCGGTTTCTTCTCGCCGCCCGCCTCGCCTTCCTCGGCGGCCGCGGCCCAGCTGGTCTGCTGACGCTCCGCCTGACCTCCGTTGGCCATCAGCTCGGCTTCGTTTGGCAGGCGCTTAACAAAGCATTTGCAGCAGAAGATGTTCAGGTAGAATGAGCGGAACAGCATAGCAGTGGGATCGCCGATCTTGGATAAAAATAGCAGCATCAGCGGGATGCCGAGAATGCCGTAGATCATGCAGACTATTTGACCCCATTGCGTCATCGGCGATATGTGGCCGTAACCTGAAAGTTTTGCCAGTAGCTCAGCTCAGCAAGGCTGCTATGTGTAATTTTTGCCTGAAAAAACAGAGAATTTCGGACTCCTTACCAATGGTAGTTACAATGGTGACGCAAAAGTAGGCGGCGTTAACAAAATTCCAAGTTGGCAGCTCCGGATCCGGCATCGAGCTGCAGTTGAACTCCGGGTTGACGTCGAGAGCGTAGAAATCCTTGGCAAAGTCCAGAATCGAGCTGCTGACACTTAGCTGAGCCTCGGTGGCGTTGCTGCCCTGTGCCTGAGAGTACACCAGGTTGACGGTCTCCGTGAACTTTGCCCAGAACTTGGCCTCGGAGGTTTTGCAGCTCTCAATTTCGTTGTTGGTCTCCAGATAACTGAACAGAAAACCGCCTGCAGCTACGTAGGCCACGACTATCAGCAGTGTGCCGATATGGGACAGCATGATGGAGGCGAACCGCCGCATGAAGCGCTTCGCCCCGCTGCCTTCATTCTGGTTTTTCTCTTCGTTCTTGTCATGATCGTCGCGATTCAGCGATGCAGTTGAGTTGGCCAGAAAATTTCCAAAATCGGTGGTCTCCTTGGCGTGGTCGCGGCCGTTCGCCGAAGCGAGTTGCTGCTTCCCGTTGCCATGGACACCACCGACATCGATGTTGTCGCCTTCGAATCCTGCTTTTGAGCGCATGTCAGCTGGAAATGCTCAATGATTTCTGCTACTAGACAGAAGGTTGGTCACCAGGAGGCCAGAGCTTATCGGATCACAAAAATACAAGTCCCGTGAAGGGGCGGCTTCCGATGTCCGTCTCTGCAAATTAGCTCCGGCGGAATAGACAAAGCCCCATTGGTCAAGTAAAGTGTGGGTTGAATGAAAACTGACCGGATACCTGCGAAGTGATGAGGAGGATAATCATAAACTCATTTGTCCCGGCTGGCTGCGCCCTCGCTCTGCCTCTCGCATCCCCCCTCTGCTGTGTCCCATTGTCCCCCTCCAAGAGCTCAATATGGAATATTATTTCATGCGGCATGGCAACAGGTAAGCAGGGATGGGAATTGGGGTTGCTGTTGGGCTTTGGGGAGGTCCGTCACCGTCAGTTGGTCAGTATCTCCGGGCCCGGGCAATTCTGTTGTTGCAACAGTTTGTAGGAGTTATCTTTTAGGTAGAGGGGGGTGTGAACCCTGTTAATGAATAATCAACAAGCAGATCTACCCTTCCGAATGGAATGAAGAGGGGAAGAGATATTGCCTGCCGCTCGTAGTGAGGTAGCTAGCGTATCCATAGTCGGTCATGCCTCTGACTTCATGGAGTCATCGCTTACGAAAAAATCTGTGAAAATAGGCTACTACTACTACTACTACTACTACTACTACTACTACTACTACTACTACTACTACTACTACTACTACTACTACTACTACTACTACTACTACTACTACTACTACTACTACTACTACTACTACTACTACTACTACTACTACTACTACTACTACTACTACTACTACTACTACTACTACTACTACTACTACTACTACTACTACTACTACTACTACTACTACTACTACTACTACTACTACTACTACTACTACTACTACTACTACTACTACTACTACTACTACTACTACTACTACTACTACTACTACTACTACTACTACTACTACTACTACTACTACTACTACTACTACTACTACTACTACTACTACTACTACTACTACTACTACTACTACTACTACTACTACTACTACTACTACTACTACTACTACTACTACTACTACTACTACTACTACTACTACTACTACTACTACTACTACTACTACTACTACTACTACTACTACTACTACTACTACTACTACTACTACTACTACTACTACTACTACTACTACTACTACTACTACTACTACTACTACTACTACTACTACTACTACTACTACTACTACTACTACTAGCTGCTACAACTAGTCTTGAACAAAGAAAGTTAACAAAAGCAATTTTTATCCGCTAATGGTTTCGAAAATTTGTAGGCAGCGCTGAAATAGGACAGTCTATTTACTTTCGTTACAGTAAAAACGGGCAACGGAGAATCAGTGATGAAAGAAAGGCGCGCATAGGTTGACTCGACAGAGAGATGCAAATGGGCAGAGAAGGCAAGCCTAAATCACCAAATACTCGGTTCAATTGTTTTTTTTTCATTAATTTTTAAAAATTAAAATGATTGCTTGTTGTCATTAAAAAAACTCGTGTCTTTATTGGGTAGAGCAGGCCGGATAAACCGGATTTTCTACGAACGATGAAGCAATATCAGGCCAGTGCAGATTGACGAGAAGCTATTGGGAAAAAACAAGGTTTAAATATCAAGACAAGACTTAGCAAGGCTCAAGAGACCTCTCAGGTAGCATCACAGTGAACAGATAGAAATAGCATACATTATAAATAAACCATATTTGTTAAAAAACTGTATCAATCGTAGTAAAGTTCGATCCTAAGTTTGATGCCACTTGTACAGAATAGGCATGACACTTGACAGCTCTGAAGCCTGAATATCGTCAGTCAAAAAGGAAATCATTCTTCAGATTTACATTTAATAAAATAGATTTTTTTCCAAACATAAATATTCACTGTAAAACTAAAGTTTGTTCAAGTAGAAGCTTCGATCCTCTTTACCTGTCAATAATAGCGTTTGTCTTTCGCTCGAATAGTAAGTAAATAATAATCATGTGTTTCTGTCTTACAGAATAAAACTCCACAGCTCAAACTCAAGCAAAGCTGCTCCGGTTTTTGCCGCTACCAGCCGTGGTGGCAGCGCCCGCATTGGCGCGTCTCTTCGCGGCGCTGCCACTGCCGGTCTGGCTGACCGCCTCATCGTCAGTCTCTTCATCTTCATCATCATCACTTTCTTCTTCATCATCATCATCGTCATCTTCATCCTCATCATCATCTTCAGCGTTGCGATTGCGCGACATGCCCAACTTGCCGGCGATCCAGTGGAACTTGGCTGAAATCTCGTCCTGGATAAGGTTGATGCACATTGACAGCATTGCCAGGCCGAACACGCAGTAGACACAGCCAACTAGCAGTTCAGCGATGATCCAGTTCTGTAGTAATGATGTTTTTGTTATATATTGATCAAATATTAGTTAGTTAGTTGGTCAGTTAGTTAGTGAGTTAGTTAGTTAGTTAGTTGGTCAGTTAGTTAGTTAGTTAGTTAGTTAGTTAATTAGTTAGTTAGTTAGTTAGTTAGTTAGTTAGTTATTTAGTTAGTTAGTTAGTTAGTTAGTTAGTTAGTTCGTCAGTTAGTTAGTTAGTTAGTTAGTTAGTTAGTTAGTTGGTCAGTTAGTTAGTGAGTTAGTTAGTTAGTTGGTCAGTTAGTTAGTTAGTTAGTTAGTTAGTTAGTTGGTCAGTTAGTTAGTTAGTTAGTTAGTCAGTTAGTCAGTTAGTTAGTTAGTTACTCAAAGTAAACTCACACTGTTGAACGGCCCATCCTTGCCAGGTACGTAATCGCCAAATCCGATGGTGCTCAAGGTGATAAATGAGAAGTAGGTGCCCTCAATCACTGTCCATTCTTCCCAGACGCGGAACACGCTAGCGCCAATGAGAATGTAGAAAATCAGCAGCATGATGGTCACGGTGATGGGGATGTTCACCACCTCCTCTTCTTCTTCTTCATCGTCTTCATCATCCTCGACTATAACCAGCTCCGAGACCTGCGGGCGGCAGATTATAACTAATCCAGCTAATAAAGGCACTTTCTCGTCACTTAATACATTCGTAGGGCAATTTAATGGTTTATGAACGAAACCCCATTTATAGACAATGAGACAGGGCTTCTATGCTCGCCTGTTTAAATATGTGTTTAATAATGTACCTGTACGTCCTGTGCCTGTACGGCCTGTACCTGTACGGTGTGCTTAGAAGACAGCGAACCAAAACTTCTAAATAGCAAGCTATATTAACTGGGAACTGACAATGGCTGTTGAGGTAAGATAAAAACTAAACGACTAAGAGTTTCACCGATTTCTGTGTTGTCATTTTATAAGACTGAGTAGTCACATCTTACAGTGGGAATTGCTGAGAGGTCAAGCCTTACTGGGGGGAATTGCTGAGAGGTTAAGGCTTACTTGGGAGAATTGCTGAGAGGTCAAGCCTTACTGGGGAGAATTGCTGAGAGGTTAAGGCTAACGGTGTGAATTTCTGAGATGTCAAGGCGTACTGGGGGGGGGGATTGCTGAGAGGCCAAGGCTTACCGGTGGGAATTGCTGAGAAGTCAAGCCTTACTGGGGGAATTGCTGAGAGGTCAAGGCCTACTGGGGGGAAGCTTCATCGAACTAAAACACCAATAATATCTAGATACTTCGACTCAAAAAAATCCTTACAAGACCGCGGTAAGACAAAGTAACTCAAAGCCAAACAATACTAAGCTGCAAAGCCATTCTCACCTTGGCCGGTGCCTGCTTGACAACTCCGTCCTCAACGGTCCGCCAGCTGGTCTGCTGCTGATCTTTGGACTGTTCGTCCTGATTGTTGAAATTCTTGCTCTCATGCGGCAGCTTCTTGATGAAGCATTTGCAGCAGACGATGTTGAGGTAGAATCCGCGGAACAGCACGGCGGTTGGTTCGCCAATTTTGGTGAGGAACAGCAGCATGAGCGGGATGCCGAGAATGGCGTAGATCATGCACACGATTTGGCCCCACTGAGTGGCTGGGGAAATGTGACCGTAGCCTGTAATGCGTGAAGCCATTTACGGTTTGAATTATCTACCTTACCATGTTATGTAAGCAGGCAGAGCCAGTGGCGTCGCCACCGGCGGGGACATGTAAATGCTTTGCCCCACCTTGTGAGCCGTTATGTAACTCAATAAGTTTGCTCCAGGGCATCAAAATAAAGCACCTTTGACGCCAAAATGGGTGCCTGTCTGTAGCGTCGAAAATCGAAATGAGTGTCTGTCTGTAGCGCCGAAATGAGTGTCTGTCTGTAGCGCCGAAATGAGTGTCTGTCTGTAGCGCCAAAATGATTGTCTGTCTGTGGCGCCTAAATGATTGTCTGTCTGTGCCGCCAAACTAGTGCCTGAATGCGGTGCCATATGAGTCCCTGCGGCGCCAAAATGGGTGCTAAAAACACCGATTCCCAAAATAATGTAGGAATTTAGCCATATAGAACTCTTGGCTGTGTCCCCCAGCACCATAAAATTCATGGCAACGTCACTGGACAGAGCCAATATTTTCTAGCTACCAGACAAACTATATAGTATGAGTCTGTTATTCTAAAAATTAAGAATCGTTTACTCACCAATCGTGGTAATGATAGTTGCAGAGAAATAAGCCGCATTGGCGAAGTTCCACATCGGCCAGTTGTCCTCCGATTTGCCCAGCGTCGAGCAGTTCAGCTGCGGATTGACGCCGAGCTGGTACACCTCCGTGGAGAAGTCGCTCAGCTCGTCGAAGATGGCCGACTTAGACAGGGAAGCGTTGCCGCCCTGCGCCATGTTGTACACCCGGTCCACAGCCTCGTTCCTTTTGGACGAGTACTTCTCGTACTTGGTGGAACAGCCGGAGATTTCGTTTTCCCGCTCCAGATACTCGAACAGGAAGCCGCCCATGAGGATGTACAGAATCACCAGCACCATTGTGCCGAAGTGGGACAGCAGCAGGGTGGCGAAGCGCTTCATGCACTTCCTCAATCCACCGTTGCTTCCCTCCTCGGCGGACTCCTCGGTAGCCGGGGGCTGCTCGGCGGGTTTGATTGGCGTCAATGTGGCGGCGGAGTGGGACTCGAATCGGTTGAAATGAAAGTCGCCACCGTCCAGACGTGTCGTCCTGGTGCCGGCGCCCTCCGTCTTCAACGCGCCGCCGTTAAAGTAATCGGCCTCGAAACCCGAGTTTTGAAACATTTTTGTCCGCTAAACCTTAAAGAGGATATCGACAGTAAAACAAGTTGACAGCGTCGAGGGACAGGCTTTTCAAAGTTGAAACGTAGCGTGAAAAAATCGTGTAAAAAAACATGAGCACGATTCCTACGATGTGAGACTTTGAGCTTGTAAATTATTCCAGCTTGTGAATGATTAAACTAATTTTATACGATTCAGAGTAGCTTTAAAAAATAGACTATTTACATACCGTTTACCGAACGCAAATGAACAATCTGTGAAAAAGAGAGTTCGCAAAGAAAGAAGCTATCAATGCTTCGAAGTTCAAGGTATGTTTCAGCTAATAGTGGAAATCCTGGGATCCCACAGGTTGGCAGAGAGCAATAAATCCGCTCCGAGCAGCAAAAGAAGCCAGAGAGAAAGAATTGAGGAGCAGAAACTCCCTGTCTGGCTCGCCAATCTGAAGACGGGCGAGTTGGGGAGGAGCTGCCACCACAAATTGGGATGCAGCTTCCACTGGAGATTTCTCTCCCATTCGCTCTTTGCTGAACAACGAGATGAGACTTTTTTGTCCACCCCCTCAGAGATTCCAAAGCCCAGCCTATCGATTAGGGAGGCTTTCTTTTTTTCTAACCAAACAAATCTGGAACCATGGCTATGCCTGATGCGCGCTTCCACCATCAATGAAAGCAATCGTTGAACTGCAGTAACAATTCTTTCTCTATTATCGAAATTATGGAGTATTGTGTTGCAACAAAGCTTGTCAAGTGAGCTCGCTCATTTTGGAACTATCCTATTTACTATGACCGTAAAAAAAATAATTAGCAATTGAAAATGTAATAATTTGCAGGAGGTTTGTAAGCAGCATCCTACGAACAGCCCCGAGGCGATTCTGACCATTTCCGCTGACTTCTGAGGGGCGCCCATAAATACATGCATGAAGGCATGCAATTATACAAACGCTCTCTCAGGGTGTAAGCGGCCCGAACTTTCTAATCTCGACGCGTTTACCTACCTCCAACCTCTGAGTCAAGTTTGATTAGATTGCTGTTACGTCAGCTATTAGCCTAACGCTCCTTTTTGGGGCACTAGATAATGCTAAATGACCTTTTTAAGGTACCAAATATGGTTTAGTAAGATGTACCCATTATTGGTGGGTTGTAGCCTAGTGGTCAGAGCGTCGGACTCTCGACTGAAAGGTCGGGGGTTCGATTCTCGACCCACTCGGAACAATTTGTGCCCTTGAGCAAAACGATTAACTCTGCATTGCTTCAGTTCACCCAGCTGTAAAATGAATGCCAGCATTAGCTGGGGTAATTTAGCTGTCGGTTGCATATCTGGCCCAGTTGGGGCTGGTATGATCAATTATTATTACTTTTGCTATACCAATTAAGGACTTTGGGCAGATTTTTACAGATATAGTGAGTCCAATATAACAATACGCCAGACGCGGATTGGGCTGGTGTGCTGCCATCAGCACAATGGATGCAAGAGGTAAATCTACTCAGATGCTTCTCAAAGCGATTATATTGTAATTTCGCTGCCCTTTCTTAAACTGCACATCCATGATTAGCGTTTCCGCAGAAACTTTTTTAGATTTCCCTTGTTTAAAAAAATCATTTGATCAGACTGGATCTTTGAAGAACGCATTTTTCATGGATTTTCACCCTAGACAGAACAGTGGGCAAAAAATGGTGCACAAAAGTATAATATATCATGGATTACAGCACCGAATTACAGCAAATGTAATATCGCGTAACGATGCAAAGAGCAACAATAGCTTAGAAACAGAAGTAAGATTATGAGCACTATGCTAGTGAACCGATGGTTTCATTCCGATTAATCTAATTAACCAATAAAGTTGAAACGCGGTAGACTCACTCAGCCAAGTTGAATGGGGGGACTATCCCGAGACTGCGGTGGGTCGGGGCCGCAGGCATTTCACAGATGAGCAATCCATGATACTCGCATATTTATGCAGCTCATTTTGTAGCTCTATGGGCTAAATTAGAGAGCACCACTTCCTGATAATTTAGCATAATGCAATGTGCAAATTAAATACGTAATAAATTGTCCATCAATTTCAAAAGACAGAAAACAACCCTCCTATCAAGCTAGTTTTTAAAAAGAATTCTGCCACAACAGAGTAGAATTGCAGTGAGACTAGTACGGGGCAAATTTGACACACAGAAGTTCCGATGCGAACCAGCCCGCAGTGAGAGTCACAAGCGAGTAGCGGAAGCAGACAGGTGGAGGGCATCCCAACCCACCATCTCAGTATTGCTGAGCCATCGATTTTTGCTTTGCAACAGCGCTCCGGAGTGGATTTGGTTGAATTGAAAGCGAAATTCGCAGTCCACAAATGAAGCTTGGCCTCACAAAGGCATTTATTGCTGTAGCTTCTCCCACTCTCTCCCTCTGAACAGTCTTCTGCTCCCCTTCCCGCTCAGCTGCAGACTTCCAGAGGCGCGCGCTTCTCGCATTTACAAGACAGCCAGGCCCCAATGCCCGAGTTGCCAGTGGCAACCGGGTATTGACGACGCTTTTGCAATTCACAGGCGAAGGCTCCGAGTGAGAAACAGGCGGAGCCAGAGGGGCCAAAAGGAAGATACGGCATTGGGAGCAGATGGGAACGGGGATGGCGTGGGAGAATGAGCTGCTCGGAAACAATGCCTCAGCAGCATTGGCGGCTTTTTGCTTAGTGCAAACACTATGGATAGCGACACTGATATGGGAAGAAATTCCCAAAACTTCCTGGGCAGGGCAGTCTCTCTCTCTCTCTCTCTTTATTGAGAGTAAAAAAGTTCACAGGCTATAATTGATGCTGTTGCACTTGCAGCAGTGCGTGCACTTGTGTTTATCGACTGTGACTACAGAGTGAATGAGGCGAGAATGCTGTCTCACCTCAGTCTCGAGTCTCCCCCCAGAGTCACTCCAAGACTCGAGTCTCCCCCCAGAGTCACTCCAAGACCCAAGTGTGACACTAGAGTCACTCAAAGACTCAGGACTCACCCTATAGAGTGACTCTAAGACTTAAGCCGCAAATAAGAGTCACTCTAGAAGTCAAGTCGCATCCTAGAGTGACTTCAAGACTACAAATGACTTCATTGACCCTGTGCAGATTACATGTAAGTCTATGAATTTTCACGTAGATGTATAACCGATAGAGTTGTATTAGTAAGATATGAGCATATACATTTGAATATTCGTAATAAAAAATCATTGCAAAAACACGCACGCACTACATTAAGATGCTGATACATCACCTCGGACACATAATCTTCAGTTAAGCAGGTTTAATTTAATTGTGTAATTAACTGTGTAATTATTTTTCCTGTGTATTTAACTTTCGGTAAAGTGAATAATGTTATATCCAGTACAATACGGATGCAAACTTTCATCATCACTGACTACTGCAAATGAGTAGTAAGCTGTTCGCATCGCTAATTGGACACATGCATACGCAACTTCAAATGTCCAGTATGAAACGTGGTGAAAAAAATGTTAAAAGTTCTTTTATTATATATAAAAAAGCACAGAAAGGTTTGTAGTTGAATATTCAAGTACGTGAATTAAATTAAATTTCCTAGAAAAGCAGGTTTAAAAATTACCACACAGCGGTAGGCTCATGTACATTGCGTTTTGCAAGCAATAAATGAACCGTTGCTTAAAAATTGGCTAAAGGCTATGAAATCAGAATATTTCTGGGTAAGGATAAACTTACAAATAAACCGGAGGCCGGTGAGTCACGTATATTTGTCGTGTCGCTGGTGCATTTAGTGTGCTCAATGGGAGAACGCACGGACGGGGCTGAATGGAGTTTTACCATAGACAGATTCAGTCTTAAATATATCCGACCTCTCGAAAGCATACTGGATGCACCAGCGATACTACAAATACCGAATCATACTTCAGCTGTCCATGGGGTAAAAAATGGTTTGAATAAAATTCTCCGATAAAGCGATCGAATTATCTGAAATTACAAAAGCGCTATAAATGATCAAAGGCATTGCAAAATAAATTATAAGGGATACGTAGGCAGCTAAAAAACTGCTATAGTATGATACACCGTGACTGTCAGACAGATCAGGCAAGAATTATAATATTTCTAATACTATTTAGTAATAACTAAAACCAAGTGAACTCTGTGCCCCGTCAGAAGAACGAGTATGCGGAGGTCAAAGTGAGAACAAGTCGACCAACAAATGACACAGCAGGAGAGAATGAAAGAAAGAAGAAGTCGTACCAACTGTTTTTTATGCTGACTTTTAAGTTAATCCGTTAACTGCGGCCGCTTAGCTTAATCTGTCACTTGCCTTGAGGGCTGACGGTTACTAAACCAAAATCGAAGCTCACATCCAGTGGCGCACAATGAATTAAGACCACCGAACACAAATTTGAACTTTCAATTTCATAACCTACACAGATTGCTGGAGCATTTTAATCTAATCAGGTATAGACAACCATGGTATCAATCAGTTAAATAAATGATGTGTTGGGTGACTACTTGCAATTGAGTGTGTTTGATTGGAGTCACTTGTCTCATTTTCGAATTTGACAAGCCACGGAGTAATAAAACCTGCTTCAGCAGGACAGCAATCCGAAGCACACATCCAAGGTTGTGAAGGCATGGCTTACAGAGAACAATACGCACCATGGACTGGCCAGCGCAGTCACCAGATCTCAATCCGATTGAGAATCTGTGGAATATGGGTCGAGCGGGACATCCAGATGCAGCAGCCAGCTTTCCTTGATCAGCTGTACCGTATCATTGAGGACTTGTGGGCTGCCATCCCGGCAGAAGTGGGCCAGAAGCTGGTGGATAGCATTCCTAGGCGGTGCAATGCTGTGATTTAATCAAAAGGCTATGCTACAAAGTACTAAAGTAGTTTTTGGATATCAGTGGCATTTGCTTTACTTATTTC
The DNA here is from genome assembly GCA_002269645.1 of Macrostomum lignano. Taxonomy (NCBI): domain Eukaryota; kingdom Metazoa; phylum Platyhelminthes; family Macrostomidae; genus Macrostomum; species Macrostomum lignano. The sequence continues at coordinate 8,566 of NIVC01002101.1, read as the reverse complement.
GAAAGTATTTAAAGATGGTCTTAATTCAATGGTAAATAAAGTAACACTTGTATTCCTACAAGTTTTACTGCCAATTTAATACTTGAATTTAGCTTAAAGACAAGTATGCCAAAATTAAAATAATTTTACTTTGTGGTCTTAATCCATTGTGCGCCACGGTACTTTTTGAGCTTGTCAGGCGCTTTCTTAAAATATTATCCATCAGAATTTTCAGGTAGCATCACTAGTCAAGCTGTAGAAAGCTGTATCAAAATAGAGACAACATGGTTTCTGAGAACTCAGCAACAAGATCCTACAATAATCCGGTTTGGCTCGAGTTTTAAAAATTCAGAAGGCATGCACAGCTGAAGTAAAAGGACGCGAGACTCCAATTTCCTGGAAATCAGATGGATTACGCTAAGGAGCGCGTATTCTTCGTATCAATAGTGCATTCAGAAATCGCTGGAGAACGCGTAGGACTAAAAAGAGGTTTCGACATAGACAAGTTCGATCGAGAAAGATACGATTTTTCGAGAGCATTCTACTCTCATAAATGCACTAACGATACGACAGGATAGCACATTCCAGCCCATTTCTAAGAATATGCAGTGTAGCGTCCTGCTTTAGCTGTCCATGCAAAAAACAACAAAATCTTAACTTTGACTTCAGAAACGCCTGGCGTGCAGCTTGCAGTAGGCCTTGCCATCCTTCGGAGCGAACGGCTTGCCCTCCAAGCAGGTGCCGCACACGGCGCAGCAGAAGCACTCGGCGTGATAAGTGCCGCCCAGCACCTCGACGAAGCGATCGATCGGCGCGATCGCCTCGTGACACTTGGCGCACTTGGTGAAGAACAGGTCGCCCCAGTCCTTCTCGCAGTAGGGCCGGTTGTCCTCAACTCGGAACTTCCGCCCGGCGATGCTCTGTCGGCAGTGAGCGCACACGAAGCACTGCCGGTGGAAGTATTGGTCCATGGCGTGCACGCTCTCGCTGACGATCGTCTGCTGGCAGCTGCCGCAACGGGGCGCCAGTAGTCGGACGTAGTCGTCCTCGCAGTACAGCTGGTTGGCCTCCTCGACGAAGCCGCACGGTTCAAGGTTGCGGCCGCAGACGCTGCAGTTGAAGTGGTCCGGGCAGAAGCACTTGTCCAGCGCCACGAGGAACGGGCCGCGGATCACCGAGCCGCAGACCGAGCAGACCGGGACGCCACCGGCCGCTTGCTGAGTTTGGCGCTGGGCCTCGCCACGGCGACTGCGACCGGAGAGTCCAGCACTGCCGCCTCCACCACCGACAGACGACATCAGAGGAGCAGCTGAACGCGGAGCCGGGGCCGGAGGTGGCGGCGGCGGCGGTTGAGCAGGCGGAGAAAAGTTCCGCGGCGAGAACTGCTGCGGCGGTGAGAACTGCTGTGGCGAGAACTGCTGTGACGAGAACTGCTGTGGCGAGAACTGCTGTGGCGAGAACTGCTGTGGCGAGAACTGCTGTGGCGAGAACTGCTGTGGCGAGAACTGCTGTGGCGAGAACTGCTGTGGCGAGAACTGTTGTGGCGAGAACTGCTGTGGCGAGAACTGCTGTGGCGACGAAGAGTAATGCTGTACAGCGTTAGGCTTAGCGAAGTGATGCTGCGGAGCGGGTGGGTAATAGTGCGACGATGGAGAAGAAGGCGACGCGTTCGCGGCGGGCAGCCATGTGGCGCCGCTAGAGTTGCCGGCAGTCTGGCGGGCTGGCGGGCTGTAAGGAGCCGCGGCCGGTTGGAACTGGTGCTGTTGCGGCTGAGGCTGGAAGTAGGCGTGGTTGAATCCGCCGCCGCCGCTCGCCAAGCCAAGGTCGAGCTCGTTGCCGCATCGGATGACCGCCTGCTGGGCCTGCTGGTGTGTCCAATTGTGTGTCGGGTCCCCGCCGATGCTCACCACCCTGTCGCCGACGCAGACGCCGTGCCGCTCGGCCATGCCGCCTTTGCTCACCTTCTGGATGGTGAGAGCGGAGTTGAAATCGCGTCCGCCCTGCAGCCGGAAGCCCCACGGCGTTCCGGAATCCGGACGAGTCATGCGCACCTGACGAGACATTCTTCTTGCTTAGGGTTACTGCGTTCGGGTTTCTGACTAGCTGAGTGCCGGGGCGATGAAAGAGAAGCTGCTGGGTGCCGCACCCTGCATGGATAAATACTAGCGATGGTTGGCGCTTCCAGTACGCAGCCAAGATCAATTTGATGCGCGGTTGGTCCAGTGTACGTGACTAGGCCGACCCTCTCCTACACAACCGCAAGGGTGCAAGGCGCCTTAACCTGCCCGACAGAGGAAACAAGGGGAAGGAAGGTTCAGTCATTTCCATAGCGCAGCTTCCATGTTACAACGAATAAGGAAGCTGCCTGGCTGAAAGAGACGGGCTGGCGAGACCTTTTCAAACTGTGGGGGTGCGCATTGATCGATTGGGTGGGTGAACTGACTGGGTGGAAGACTTCCCAGGAACGCAGGACCTTTTGCGGCGTGCAACGGGGTTCATCCGCTGCCCGAACTGACCGAGCTGCAGTCCGAGAGAGGGGAGGGAGGAGTCTCGACGCGACCTTCTGAATCGAGACAGGCCAACGGAAGAAAAGGATGGATAAAGTTTTTTTATATTCACTTAAATGGCCCATTTGTGGCGGCTGCGGTTCTTTCATTTTAGCAAAAGACTTTGCAAAGAAATTGTACAAATGGAATGGAAACTTCAATTTGCAGATTCGCTCGTAAAGTAAGCCACGCTTATGACGCCTTGTGAAAGTTCATTCATTTAAGCTCCCTGTGGCTATTGGAATGTACCGAATAACATTTACAAAAAAGGGATTGTAGCCTAGTGGTTGGAGCGTCGGACCCACGACTGAAAGGTCGGGGGTTCGATTCTTGACCGAATCAGAACAATTAGTGTCCTTGAGCAATACACTTGATTCTGCTTTACTCCAGTTCACCCCAGCTGTAAAATGGGATGTCAGCATTAGCTGGGGTAATTGGTAATTGAGGGTATGTGTGGCGACCCCCAGTCCTTGGACTGAACAGCCGTACGTAGCCTTCAGATGCGCCGCGCAATAGCTGCAGCTGAGCTGTCGATTGCACATCTGTTGTTACTATTATATTTACAAAGAGTTTACAAAATGTTTTTGAGAACTTATTCTTAAAATATACATTGAGCAGCGTAATATAAAACCACAATGGGCAAAAAATTGATATAAAACTTGTTTATTTGAGATTCAATTATTAAAAAACGCAAAATTTCATAGAAAATTTTCGTACCGTAGTGGTAGACACAATGTCCCTATACATTATTGAGCTGTTCTGTGTGAGGCAGAATTCAATTATATAAATTCAATAGTAACCACTTTGCTTTCAGTTATTCTAGAGTAGTGAAGAAGGAACTACAAAGATAAAAATATTTGGTTTTGTATTTCTTCACTGGTCATTTCCTCTCAGACCTGGTAACGCACGGTCACCCTCTGCAGCTGGTCCACCATAATGTCCTTGTTGTCTGATTGGGTCCTGCGCTGCTGGTAGCGCGGCACTCGAGACCAATCGAAGTAGGTGAACTCCATGGGCGTCTTGCGCTGACGCCGGTGCTCGTAGGCGGCCTCGATTGAGTCGAAGGTCTGCTGAGGGCTGCGGAGGAAACAGTGTGGTTCTCTGTGTTGCTGCCGTGTCAAGGGGCAAAAAATTTCACGATTCAGTAGAACTTTTCAGTGGCTTTAGCACCAGGGGCTTTAGCATCAGGGGCTTTAGCACCAGGGGCTTTAGCACCAGGGGCTTTAGCACCAGGGGCTTTAGCACCAGAGGCTTTAGCACCAGTGGCGCCAGCACCAGTGGCGCCAGCACCAGGGGCGCCAGCACCAGGGGCGCCAGCACCAGGGGTGCCAGCACCAGGGCGCCAGCACCAGTGGCGCCAGCACCAGGGGCGCCAGCACCAGGGGCGCCAGCACCAGGGGCGCCAGCACCAGGGGCGCCAGCACTAGGGGCTGTAGATGCATAGACATAATAGCTCATAACTTAATTTCAAAGAATGTACTTTTTAATAGATCACAGTGGCCTTTCCTGCACTTAAGCGAACGAGTGACGCTAAAAATGTAGATTTAAGGTTTTACTTGAATTGCCTGAGAGCTCAGAGCAGCCAACTCACATCATTGATCTGTCGATTTCCGCTTTTCCACCACCATCCTGTTTGATCGCTTTAGCCGCCCCGGCATCGGTAGCGTCTGGGCAGCCTCTGGTCGCCACGCGGCTGCCGAAGGCCAGCCGGTCCCGCACCAGCTGGTTATCGGTGTCGAACAGGCGTTGCGCTTTCATGCGCTCGTTGAATGTGATCTCTGCGAGCGTTTGTAATAATAACAATGAAATGATTTAGAGCACAACGCACAACGCACTCATGCACACGCTCACACATGGTGTACACAGCGGCTTTAGCTTTCTAATCGTCAGGCATGTGCACTCTCTGTGCCCTTGGGGATTGACTCTCATGGGGGCTCGACAACTCCCCGGCCGGCGGCCAATTTTCGAGCGCACTTATAGCCCCAACTGAGTCTACCGCTGAGCCGCTCTGCCCCTTGTTAGCAGGGTTCTTCCAAGCTGAAAGGCTCCGTAGAAAAAAATCCCACAGCATTTTATCGATGAAATCTTTATTTCCGGAGCTGTTATCGAAGCTGCAATACCTTGCTAGAGCATACGGTACAATTGACATATTGAATTGTTATTTAAACAAAATCTATGTAATTTAAGGCGAAATAATATACGTAGCTCGTATTATACCGGAACAAAGTTCACGAAAAAATTATGAAATTTTCTTCAAAATAAGAGTGCAATTATAAGTCATTTGCCGCTTGAATATCACTAAAATTCTTCGTAAGGATTCTTCGTAAGGAGTCTACGTAAGGAGTCTACGTAGATTCCACATGAATTACGACTACATATCTTCTCGTTGAGAATATACAAAAACATACACAGGTTTTACGAGCTACGTGGTTTTTTTTTAGTCGCCTCGGAGTATCGCAATCTCGCGTCGTAAAGGGCATGCTCACATTTAACTCCAGTTCTCATTCTCAACACCACTCACCGTGTCTATCCAGCACCTTGACCGACGGCAGGTGGAAGATGACGTAATCGCGATAGTGCTTCTCCTGGGCTACCGGATTGTCGAACAGAGCTGCACGGTGTTGAAATGTGTGGGAGTGAGTCAAGTGGTAAGCGATACTCATTAGTATTTTAGGGCGAGAATATACATGCATATCAGCACTGTCAATTTAATATCATATAAGTCTGGTGGTAGCGTGAAAAGATTCACAACAGTTGAAAAAGCATGCTAAATGCTACTAAGATCATATTCTTAACGATCCCTGACGCTTACATTCTCAACTCCCTGATGCTCATATTCTCAACTCCCTGATGCTTATATTCTCAACTCCCTGATGCTCATATTCTCAACTCCCTGATGCTTATATTCTCAACTCCCTGATGCTTATATTCTCAACTCCCTGATGCTTATATTCTCAACTCCCTGATGCTTATATTCTCAACTCCCTGATGCTCATATTCTCAACTCCCTGATGCTCATATTCTCAACTCCCTGACGCTTATATTCTCAACTCCCTGATGCTTATATTATCAACTCCCTGATGCTTATATTCTCAACTCCCTGATGCTTATATTCTCAACTCCCTGATGCTTATATTCTCAACTCCCTGATGCTTACATTCTCAACTCCCTGATGCTTATATTCTCAACTCCCTGATGCTTATATTCTCAACTCCCTGATGCTGATATTCTCAACTCCCTGATGCTTATATTATCAACTCCCTGATGCTTATATTCTCAACTCCCTGATGCTTATATTCTCAACTCCCTGATGCTTATATTCTCAACTCCCTGATGCTCATATTCTCAACTCCCTGATGCTTATATTCTCAACTCCCTGATGCTCATATTCTCAACTCCCTGATGCTTATATTCTCAACTCCCTGATGCTCATATTCTCAACTCTCTGATGCTTATATTCTCAACTCCCTGATGCTCATATTCTCAACTCCCTGATGCTTATATTCTCAACTCCCTGATGCTCATATTCTCAACTCCCTGATGCTCATATTCTCAACTCCCCGATGCTCATATTCTCAACTCCCTGATGCTCATATTCTCAACTCCCTGATGCTCATATTATTGGTAACTGTGATGCTTAATTTGTGCTGTAAAAATGTTTAATTTGTTGTGCAGGTGATCGAGTTACATGGAATAAACGAAGGGCATATAGAGTAACATGAGTGTGAATTTTATACGAGTTCAATAAAAATGAACACTTATTATATACTTGAAAGGTGAACTTGAATTGTACTTACTGATTTTTTCTTAACACTGGAATATTTTACAGGATTCATGGTTGGAAATTCAGAATATTTTAATGCTTCAAATTTAAACTATAACAAGTTAAGAACTACTGGAAACTTTTCTCAGCAGCTATACTGGTACTTACTCAAAGTCTGCAATCCCTGCATATTCTTCAGCTCCTGCACGACTTCCTCAACTTTGCTCAGCTGATTGTTGTGCAGCAAGAGAGTTTTGAGTCCTGTAAGCTGTCCCAATGAGCCACTAATGCTGATCAGCTTGTTGTTGTGCAGGTACAAGTCCCCTAGCCGAAGGTTGTCTTTCAAACAGTCCACTTTTAACAGCTGAAATGTTCAGGCAGTGATTTTCATCACACGGGTCTAAAACTAGCTGTAATAATTTTAAACAAGACACCAGAAATGTACTCACCCTGTTGCCATTAAGCCACACTGCTTGAAGATTAGGGAAGCAATGAAGTGATGGAATCGTTCCCAATGATCTGAAGTACGAAATATATGTAGCTAAAATTTCGTTTTATAAAATCAGTACCTGCATCAATATGGATACTGACTGAGAAACTAGCATAAGTAAAGCCTATTAGAAAGACTCACAGTTTTCCTAGATAAAGTTCTTCGACCTCAAACAAGCGCATTACATGCTGACTCTTCATTTGATTTTGAAGTTTCTAAAAGAAAAAAATTCCGTATTCGAATATATAGGTCTACCAATATTGTGCAATAAATTTAAGTTTTAAGAACAAATGAATAGCGAGCTATTAAAGTAGAAATATGAGTTGCTACAAACTGTCAAAACATAAAAAAGGACACAAATTGGAACCAATTTTACGCTAATTTGACGGATAAATTCAAGTGATGAGATGATTAAATAAAAGCTAGGTAATTATTCGGACGGCTACTTAATTTTTTTATTGCGCTTTTTTAAGTTACGCTCGTATACTCGTCTATCGCTCTCGACACGAGTTGCTAGGCTGGGCTTACCTGGTGCAAAGCTGGATTCGCTTCTAATATGTGTTCCATTATATAGCTGTTGAAAAAGGCTCTTGTTCAAATTTTCAGCTTCCAATTTCGGGTAAGTTTAATAACATCAATGTAATATATTTTACAGATATTCTACACCAGCTGCTTGAAAATCAAATCGTATCTGTGTTGCTACTGAATACAATTTCATACATCTAAAACAGTAACTTAAATAAAATTTAAAACAAACAAACATATACTTTACCAAGAAATTCACAGAGCTTGACATACCTACTAGAAAAAGTTACCAAACTTTGATTTACCAATAGTTTCTACGAAAGTAATGTGATAATTTTTAGTAGTAAAAAACTCGATAGAACCAGTCGAAATCGGCATGTAGTGAGTTTCACTTTTAAAGGGAGGTAATTTTAGATACTGATAAGTTCTTTGTATTTCATATTAAAAGTGATCTGTGATTGTAAAGTAATTTTTCGCTGCTCACTCCTATCACTAGGTCTATCCATCAACTAGGTCGTTGATAGCCTCAATATTTGTTTTTGCTTGAACTACAAGATTCAAGAAAGTGGTTGCTGATTAACTTTTCAAAAATGCTTCGAGATGTATTGTACAAAGGAAAGGACTTAGCAGAAAAAATGTAAGTAAGGCTATAAGGGTATGGCTTTTGTGTCTTTAGTCTTGCTAACCCTGATTTTTTTAATTTTACCATTTCTGGAAGTGATGCAAGGAGTGAAAAAGGCAATGTGTTTATTAAAAGATGCCATAGGCCTAGTTTGTATTTTTTATGCACTGAGGGGCCTATGGTTTCACTTGAAAATTCACATTGAACAAACCAGTATATAGGCACACAATGCAAGCAAAAGCAAGAATAGATCCTAGCTATATTTTTTATTTATTAAAAATATTTGCTTTCATTAGGCGTATACAATCATTTAAATAGTGAAATTGTATATATAACTACTAGGCCTAAAAGTGTAAGGTGGATTGTAGAATAGAACTGAACTGGATTCTATTTTTGGCCAAAGACAAGTTGCAGAAATGAATTGGTTACCTTGGTAATAGTTCTACTTTCTATTTTTTATCTACACTTCTACTTTAGTTTGGTGATAGTCACTTTGGTGAAATCCATTTAGGTGACAGACTGACAGGTTATTTTGGGGCTAAAATGTATATATGCCAGACTCTGGATAGTATACATGTATACCAGCATTTTTTAGTATACAGAGCCTAGAGTATACTATTGGTATACAACTTGATGTATAA